>JAMPIV010006918.1:42500-149989 GCA_024509875.1 Oreohelix idahoensis | reverse complement strand
ACAGCATGTGAGGAAGGACTGACAAACAAAGAAAACAAAAGAAAAAGACCTTGCCCTCTACATTTTAAACTTAAATTTGCCAACATATAATCTTCTAATATAGATGAATATCTTTCAATGCTCTTTTTTAAATTAGCTTATGATAACATGTTGCCAGCGAGCGTATAAGCCCCATATTGATAGTATGATGATTTCTTTAAAATGCGAACAGCAACATTTGCTTATGGCAAATGCTGTCACTACCAGAGCTCTGTCTCGTGCAGAGTTGAAAGAACAGGTTTAAATTGAGGAGGTAACTGATGAGGAGATGACTGATGAGAGGGTGACTGAAGAGGTGGTGACTGATGAAGAGATGACTGATAAGGAGGGGACAGATGAAGATGATTTACAAGTTGAACTTATTGACAAAGAATCATTCATACAGATGCAAAATGAAGATGATTCATTAATAAAAATTTTCAGGTTGCCAAGTCTGGTAATGTGGTGTTTAATGATAATTCGTTACACTGGTATACAATCAAGAATGGGATCTTGATTCGGAATTTCCAAGATTCAACATCAGTAAAAAAAACAAATTATGGTGCCTACTAGTTTCCGCCCATTTGTCTCATAATGTTAATTGTACAGGACATTTAGGGATTGCCAGGACAAACCAGAGGGTTTTGTCTCATTTCTTTTGGCCTGGGGTGACAAGGTATTAAAAATCTTTTGTCGCACATGCAAAACTTGTCAATATGTGGCAGTGAAATGACCCAAGCATAATGTGCCTATCCAGGCATCAGTCATATCTTTGCGTCCATTCGCAAAAATGGCAATCGACCTTATAGGTCCACTACTAGTCGCGTCAGCTGGAGGTCATCGTTATGTGCTAACATGCATTGATATGTGAAAGCGCTTGCCAGAGGCAATTCCTCTGAAAACAATATCTACTACAGATGTTGCTGACGCACTATTTTTAATTTTTAATCGATTGAGTTTTCCCGAAAACATATTATCAGATCGGAGAACTCAGCTTGTTTCTGATGTTATGACTCAGGTTATGAGAGAGTTTGAGATAGATAGATCTCTCATTAGTGTTTATCACCCCTTTTTGAAAGGGAAAATTGAGAGGCCCAATCACTGTCTTAAACAAATGCTAGGCAAAGTAACTGCGAAATACCCACAGGATTGGGATAGAGTACTCCCAGCGGTATTGTTCGCTTATTGGGAGATAACTAACGAATATACTGGATTTGCTCCGTTTGAATTAGTCTTTGGTGCCAAGCCAAGAGGACCTATGTCCACACTGAAACAGTTATTGGTTGGAGCTGACATGCCTGAGGATGTTCAAACCTCCTACCAATATGTGGTTAACCTTTGTTCGTATGATGCAAAAGTTTCTCTAGTCGTGATGACATCATCACCTATATTGATGATATCTGCCTTTTTCATCAATCTTGGGAAGAACATGTTCTTGGAATTCAGTCTTTGTTGACTGCTCTTCGTCTCCATCATCTTACTGCTAGACTTTCGAAAACTAATATAGGATTCACTGAAATTTCTTTTCTTGTGTCAAAGTAAGAGGCGGTTTTCTTAAGCCTGAGGATTCCCCTATCTCCAGGATCCTAAATCTAGAAATTCCTAAGACAAAAAAACAGGTTTGCAGTCTTTTAGGTCTTGTAGGATTGTACAGAAAATTCTTACCTAATGTTTCAGAAATTACTTCAGTTCTGTCTTCGTTATTAAGAAAGAACTCTCCAAATAAGATTGTTTGGACGCATTCTTGTAATAAGTCATTACATTTATTAAAATATTATTTCTCTAAATTACCAATTTAAAGATTGCCTGATACTCGATTTCCTTTTATCCTTAGAGTCGACGCCTCTGGTTCGGGGATCGGCGGTACGATTTTGCAGGAATTCGATGATTGTCTACATCCAATTCTGTATGTCAGTCGTAAATTGACACCTACAGAAAAGAAATACCCCATCGTCGAGCGGGAATTACTCGCTGTGGTGTATTGTTTTGCAAAATTGTAATGCTATCTTATTGGTGCGAAATTCGTCTTGGAGACAGATCAGCGTGCCTTGTCCTATCTTAAAACTGCAAAATTTCATAAAAAAAAGCTGCCAGATCATCATTTGCGCTCCAGCCCTATGAATATGACATTCATGCCATCAAAGGCAGTCAGGATGTGGTTGCGGATGTGTTATCACGTTGCGTGAAAGACCCAATGTCAGATAACAAGACTGCAAATGCAAGTATCGTGTAAAGCAGTGTTTCTCAACGGGGGCGGTACCGCCCCCTGGGGGGCGTTTTCAAGATGTCTGGGGGCGTTCTGATGGGTCGCAACTATTGGGGGTCGCTACTTCCATTCAAGGGGGCGTTGTGTACATTTTTACAAGAATCAATATGAAACAATTACGAAAGATATTCCCCTTCGCATAGCTTGTAACACGATAGTTTTTATTTACCCTGGGTCCCATGGAGTGTTTCAAGGATTCCAAACGCAAAATTTTAGCACCTGGGATGTTACCATTGTCAGGAGACAGTAGAGTTTTTGGATTCAATCAAAGAAGAATTTAGCATCGAAAGAGAAGTATTGTGAAACGATGTGGCCTATCTTTCAGATATATTTGAAAAGTTAAATGAGGTTTTTCTTAAGCTACAAGAAAATGAGATCAGTCTGATTAAAGTCAAAGGAATTACCATCAACAAATTGACATTATACAAAAATAATCTTAGTCGCTGAGAACGTTCTCATTTTCCATGTTTACTGCAGTTAGGTGGGGACAGGCTTAAAGATTCAGATTTAGAGGTTTATTGCAGTTATTTGGACGCTATTAAAAATGATATGAGCGTAAAATTTAAAGACTTGCAAGAACTAATAATACCGGATTGGGTGATTAATCCGTTTGAATCAGACGTGGAATAAGTTAGTCAACATTTACAAGAAGAATTAATTGAGCTACCAAATGACTTCGAGGCAAAAGCACGATTCAGCCACACACATTACGAAAAATTTTGGATCCAGCAGAGGCTTGCAAATCCCGTTCTTCTGTGTGAAACTAAATTGCTAATTACATCATTCCTAACGTCGTATTTGGTGGAGAAGGGGTTCAGTGCAGTAGTGTTGCTACCACAAAAGCAACGAAAATGACTGCAGATTTGTAACAGAGGAGATTTGAGACTTCTTTTAACAAACTTAGAACCAAATATTTCAAAACTGGCTGAGTCACACCAAGCGCAAGGATCTCATTAAGCTTCATTAGTAAGTGAATTTTTATATAATTATATCATTATACTAATAATTTTTTCATGTTTAAAGTGGTTACATAAGGAGAGGCTTTGATATTCAGATTTGAAGATATATATGCAGTCATTTAGGCGCTTTTAAAATGATATGATTATGATAGTTATAGAGTTGTAAGAACTAATTTTATATCATTTGCTCCGCCAATTTGTAATTCAAGGATAATTAACTTGTGGTGTAAATAATTCCGTACTTAAACACATATTTAATATAACTATGCTTTTATAAATGTGCTGTCTCTTTTTCTTTATATTATAAGAAAAGATAACTGCATTGCTTTTTTAAAAGTATGGTGGAATATATGTATATGTGTGTGTGTGTGTGTGTTGTGTGTGTGAGTGTTTGTGTATACACGATAAAGAGCAAGAGGGTGCTAAAAGGGTGGGGGGCTTTTTTAAATATTAGTTGTCAAAAGGGGGCGTTGCTACTATCAGGGTTGAGAAACACTGGTGTAAAGTGACAGCAAACCTTTCAACTGACGTCTCCGCAGGTTGACCAATAGACAGTGTACCATATATGAACATATTTTGCTGACAAGGCTTATTATGGCAGGAATTTCCTGATATATTACTACTATGTAAAGATGATATGTGAAAATACCCTGTGATGAATACCAAGCCTGATGACTATCTTAATTTGTTCATCAAGAATTGAAGGAAATCGCTCAGTGACTCTCTTGACAGTGCTTACAGGTATTGAACTTTTCACTCAGCACATGATGATGATGAATGCTGCGATCGTCAATTTCAAGTTGTAGCTCGTTTTACTCAGCTCATCACATGCATGTCTTGGACCTTATTATCAGTTTACATATAAGTTTTATGTGTGAAAAGACACACATTCATTGATGGTCTAAGAATAATGTGACATTTGAATCGTTTGAATGCAATAATTGATTTATTCTATTGTCGGAACAACGTCTGTATATTAAGGGACTTAATATACTCCATGATGCCTCTCATGGACAAAGGGACATAACTAGAAAAATCCTGACATGCTATCATTATTAGTATCAGGTTGGACATATGAACAGTGGTGCTTAACGTGAACATATAAAGGAACGTATATGATAATATGGCAGAGAATCATGGACAAGAACTTTTTGCTCAATTATAAATATTTTCGCTGGACTTTAGTTGGTTATTATTCCACTAGTACGGATGACAATATAACATTGTTACTTTAAATACAGTGCTTTAATTAGCTGTTGATTAGTTTGAATTATCGGGATGAGATTCTGTCTTTGACACAAGGCATTAATACACTCACACTAATTATATAATTGAACATTTTAATGGTTCTAACAACTATTGGCAATTTGTACCTTACATCAGCGTATTCTTACCTGATTGGACACACAACTTCGTCATGTTCAAAATAACATTTTTTTTAGTAACACCACAGTATACTTTTTATGACAAGTACTTAAGATGTACACATGACTTTAATCTTTTAGTGTATGATGTTGCATTCATTCACTTTACTAATATGATTGTCTGCCTAAATTCATCTATTTGTGTTTTTCCTGCATCATTCCATCACCAGGACATCAATATACTTAGTTGAGGTGTCCCTGGTTTATTATATTCAGGAAATGTATGCCTATTCATGAAAATGTCCATGGGACTGTGAAAAATAAAGTTTGTATGATTGCCATTGACCAGCGTATGATACTGAACGGACTGGACAACTACTTATTACTGCATTTCCCTTTGGGCAAGAACTGATTTCATGGATCTTTGTGTCAAGTATAATAAACTGCATATTTGTGAATTGTGAAGGAGGTGTTTGTCAGCTCACTGCAGTTATGCTGATTCATGTTGTGTGACTACCCCTAGTGTCTTCTTTGGCCACGGAGACCTTCTCCGGAACTTTATATAATAAAACACGCATCAGTATGATAGGGCTGCATATGTTGGCTTTGCTGATTTCTATTTCGATCTGTCTTCTTCAGCACTGCACATCATCTGCTGATTGCTTTGGCCTCTCCTTCTACCATCCCACTCTAGATTCTATTAGGCGTCCCCTATGCAAGGAGGCGTATCTGGAGTCATCCTTATATAATTACCAGCTATGCACAATGCTACAATATACATACGTGGAAGTAAAATTATGTTTGTGAGGCTAATTACAAATTACATCCTCATTAACTCTTGAAATCATCCACACGCTTACAGGGATTCCCCTTGTGCTGAAATTTGTTGAGAATCCAGCATTGCACACTAAGCTTGGAGAAGTCACTTGAGCCCCGGGCGTAATTCTTTGGCTTTGACTTGGTTGGCTGCATGCAGAAGGATCTCACTGTGGACCCAGTGATAGGCAGAAGCTGAGAAGTGGCTCTGTGCAGGACGTTACAATTTCTTGGGAGAGCCCAGAACCAGAGTACAGTATTTTAACTCTGCATAGTTGGAGAGCCCCCTTGTATGGCGAGGAATGCATAGCATGCCACGCACTTCTTACTCCTAGCTTGGGACCAGATGTGATGATCCTTTAAATGCAAGGCAAGTTGGAGAAACTGGAGCTCATGACTTCAACTCAAAATGTTTCGGAATGGCAGAAAAGGCACAGGAAAAGCCTAGATTTACAGTGTAGATAATACCAAGGAGTCTTCAACTTGGTATTGGCTGCTAAAGAGCGAGAAGCTCAGCAGCCCTAGTTAAACAACAACAACAATTAGGCGTCCCCTCTTTTCTCTTGCCCTGTAGATTTCAGTTAAAAGCATATATGGTTGTCTCAGCTGATTTCCTCCACAGGGTATATCCTATCCATCTCTTCTTTCTCTCTTTAATCTCCACCTATACTGATCATCATTTTTATCATACTAAAAACATCATCATCATTACAGGCAAAGGTTGTTCCATAGCAGACACTGCCATAGAGGAGTAAAAACCTGACTATATTTTGTCTCAGTTCTTGGAACGAGGAATATGTTGCTTTCTTTATTGCCTTCAGTATCTCAAGAGCAGAGTCTGTTATCTATTTACAGTTAGGTAGACTGCAACATGATGATATCTTGTTTTAAACCTGGTAACTTTACCTTGAGAAGCAAGCACTCTAACAACTGTGCCACTCAATGTTAGATCATCATTATTGCCACATTAATAAACAAAACACCATCATCGTTAGAACAAACACACCATCATCATTATAACGACCACATCATCATCATCTACAATGCACATGCAGCAATCTTCACTGCTATTACTGTTCCATTAAATGACTGCATTAGTTTACAATGTCCAAACCCACCTCTAGACTTTTCTGCCCTTGAGGAGGTTTTGCTCTCTTCAATGGGAAATGACTTGCAAGGTTGTATCGACGTGTAGGTTCATGTTCCAGCTGGCGAACTCGGTCACACCTGCTCAAATGAGGATTTTTATTTATTACTAATAACAACATGCATTTATTAAAGCAAGAACTTAATTAAGCCTTTTCACAATATTTTATTACAGCGGGCTGATCACCCGCTTGCTAGCCATTCTGGTTACGGAAACAACAATTAATTTTTGTTGTACCTATAAACGCCATTAGGCGTAATGAAACAACAATTAATTTCTTGTTGCCCTAAGACGCCACGAGGCGTACTGGCCACGGACTGCTTTGTCGGTTGGTGGCTAAGGACGGAAGAAGAAGACAATATTTTATATCAGGGATTTCCAAATACTGTGTTGCATTAGCTTACTCTGCAAATACTTCAAAAGAAAAACTATATAATTTCAGAATTACATAATAGTAGCCCAACATATAAACAAAACTGGGCTTCCTTTAACTGCCATGTGTTTTCATGCTCTATAGGGAACAAAAGGGAAAATGATGAAGATGATGAAAGACAATGTGAACTGTAACTGAATAATGCTACACTACAGAAGACTTACTCAGTACGACCATGAATAAATGTGGCTGTCTTTGGCAGGGATATTTTTAATGACGTCAGTGACGTCATGAACTGGTGACTTGCTGACCATGGAGTGGATCTAAAACAAACAATAAAAAATTATATTCATTATCTACATTTCTTTATTGATTTATGCAAATGTCATCAAAGTGGACAAAAATAACAACAATTCATGTTTACACTATTGCATTACTTCCTTACATATCGTAATCTTTCCTGGTGTAAAATCAACGCTGTAGACCATTGGAAACTGGAAACAAAGAAATAGTTCAACTGGCTAAAAAGTTTTATAGCCTACTAAAATAAACCATAGCAATGTCACTTCCCAATAGATACCAGAGCAGGCAGACATACCAGGCAATGAAAAAGCACACACATCTGCAAAACTACAAGTAAGCATGAACAAACACATTTCAGCCACTATGCAACAACGAAACACAGGAATGGTTGAGCTGGTTGACAAAAGGGTCTGTCTACTGGACGTTCTATCTATAATGAAATGATCCAACCAGGCAAAAAATTTACATGCGGGGTACAGCTTCGTCCTCAAATTAAGGACATATTACATCAAACTCAGCAAGCACGTAAATCCTTTACATTAGCTGCATTTCTGCAGATATATCCCTCCATACGAGACAGTTCAACACATGCTATTAGCATGCCAAGAACTCACCATAGAAAGGAGAAAGCTACTGTCTTTCTCTCAGATTTTCACAAATGCTCTATAAGGCACCACCCAATACATCTGAATATGCCCAGATTATTCACTATGAGAGTGGATGTAAATTCCTCATGATGACATTGTGCCATAACTGTATACTGGGCAACTACAACAGCAGCTGTCAGTGGGGATGGCCTATGGAATGTTATCAAGAAATTGGCTGAAGGTCTCCAGAAATTGGCTCGTTAAGAAAGAAGAGACTTATTTGAGATAAGGACAAGAAGAAGAACATGTGAATGCTCTCCACTAGATAGTGTTTTCTAATGAATTATGGAAAGTGTTCTATTTCCCCACGACCTAAGCTTCTGCCCTCAGATCTCAATAAAGAAAGAGCCCCTAACCTCAACTAAATGTAGGATTTTACCTATAGATATACACTTAACACAGACAGCATGAGTGATACATTAACAAACTAAGTAATGCTCAACGCGGCTGTATAGTTTATTAGTTAAATATATACATATATAGGGTTAGTAGAAAATAAAGCAAAGTGATAATGGTGAAAGATAATTTACACACACAGATGAGATGTAAATAATGTAGTTAGTTAAATATGAGGGGAACCTTTGTGAATAGTGAAATGATGATGTGATATATTAAGTGTTACCACACTGATGTCCAATCTACACTGTCTATGTGTCTCTCCACTTTCCTCCACTGTATGATTAAACACAGGTATGCATAGACTGTCCAATGTAGGTGTATGGTATGTCAGGTGGATTATCTCCAAGATGAGGATGTACAGATAAAAACCTTTGTAGTAATGAGGAACTTGGAAGATATACTGTTCTTCAATGTTTGGAAATCTCTCTAGCGTTGACAAACCATTGACTGTTGTCTCAGGAAAATGTCTGCTGTCTGATCTTGGAAAGGCACTGACTAGACCGGAGCTCTTCACGAAATGGTATTCAGGAGTTTCGTGCGATGAAGCTGGTCTGAGTGAATTTATGTTGAGCAATATATGATGAAAGTAGATCAATTCACTTCATGCACTGACCTAGTGAGTAGCTGAACTTGGTGATTTGAGCTTGAGATCTTGGCAAATCAACTTGTGACTAAGTGATCTTGGGATGTAGACTGATCAACTTGTGAGCATGTACTCTTGATTCAGGGAATACACTTTTGAGTGAGTTCAACTTGATATGGCACCCAAGACGCATCAAAAGTGAGGAATGCAGTAAGCGACCCATAGCTTGACTGCCTGCGTCAGGGTCAGCGAACCAGAGCTGACCAAGACCCTACTCCACCTCCACGTGGTGGTCCTGGAAACAGGCTGTATTACTGCAGGCTGGCTGAGAAGTAGGGATCAAAGAGGGAAGGCAAACCCGGTCCCAAAAAATGCTGTGCGGAAGTCGGATGTGTTGGCCGAAAAGCGCAAATACCGCAGCTTCGCTGTAAACAGACACAACGCAACCAACGTCCTTTTCAGGACGAACAAGGAAGAAGAAGAACTTGATATAAATATGAGAATCAACTTGTGCGTGCTTTAAAATGACTCAGGCGATAAGCTGCTGAGTAAGTTGAACTTGATATATGTATACAGAATCAACTTGTGAGCACTTCATAAACAGGTGAACAAAATATTGCGCAACAACGTTTACAAACGTGGTCGTAGAAATCTTCCTTTTAACATAGGAAGTGTAGGATGTCCTATCTTGTGAATTCTGCTACCCAGATGTACGCATTGCTAGCTTCTTTCTTGTTAGACGCCAAACACGTAATGTGTAGAGACAGATTTCTGTTGGACTGAAGACACATCAAGGGGCTTCATAAGTTTCACATCTAATATCAATGGCTAACTTGTTTTTATCTTATTCCTCACTACTGATATTTCTGTTTTGAATTCTCTGGTAATGATGTATGGCAGGAGGCACACATGATAACTGTTAATTATATTGCGCATGAAAGCATGTGCCCATGTAAGGCTGTAATTATGATCTAACAATCGGGATGAAGGTGAAGTAAATAACTATGAATTATTTCATATTATCCTAGAGGAAACATCTTTGATTTGATTAATCATTTACGAACAGAAGTAATGGAAAAAAGTCACGCACATTTAGCTATGAGGTTAAGTGCAAAAATATATCTTAACTAATGAAGAAGGAAAACGTGTTAATAATTTTTATAAGGTTTACTAACCTCCTTTTCCCCTCGCAAATTCCTTAAGAATTCCTATAGGCTACAATTAAACACCACAGATATGAATCAAATATCCACACAGAATGAAATAGTAGATGCTGTAGGGAAAACTCAGCTCCGTGTGTGTTGGAAACTCCATACTGACATCAATGGGCCATTAGGATATATTTCTGGATTGCCAATGTGTCAGAACTCGGGGCCTGTGTCGTATGACTCTGCCCCTAATCCAATAGCTAGGCGTTCCTCTTGTCCATTGACACTGGCATACTCTCATGCCCTTTCAGTGCTCGTCACTGGCTAACAGTGGGTGGGCTCTCACAACCAACTCTTTACTCAGTGCTGCGTGTTCGTTTTGCAAGAAAAGCCCATGGTTTAGGACTGGCTGCTTCGTGTGAAGTTTCTTGTGTCATTATCTGGCGTGCGTGCTATCCTTTAATCTTTTTATTCATTATCTCTCTAGGTAATCAGTATGTCGCTCCCACTGTCTACCATTTGGCAACAAATTTCCCTGTGTGTGTCACGAGTCCTTTGTGGCGAAGTGCTATTGTGTCCCAAGATGGTGACACTCATGTTGTTTCAACAGGGGATTAGGTATCAAAATAATTCTTTCTAAGGCCAAGCTGGGCAAAACCCAAACTAAACAATACTTGTCTAAAGTGGCTAAGTGGGTATCCCACGATTCTAACGAGGCCTAGAGGGTTCCGAAAGATAACGCAAAGTGGGAAAATAAATCAAAGGTGTGTTAAGTTATACTTAAGTATGAGCCGTGATTAAGAAAGATTACTTTAACAATAAGACACAGCAAAATGAGAGAGAAAATAAAATAAGAAAGATTTTTGAAAAGATACAGGGCGATAAAGATAGGCACCCTGTGACACATTGTAAGGATATTCTTCAACGTGGTATTTATTGTAAATTCTTCAATATGACGCTATATGTAAATTGTTCAACTTTACATTGGGTGTAGATTCTTCAACCTAGTATTTAGTGTAAATTATTCAATGTGACAATATATGTAAGTTACTCAACATGGCATCTGGTGCTGATCATTCAACATGGCACTTTATATAAATTATTCACCATGGGATTTGGTGTTAATCATTCAACGTGACACTGGGAGCAAAACAGTGACCAGCCCAGCATCCATAGTTAGACAGCAACAACAATGATATTTACAAGCACATAAACATTCAAAAGGCAATGAGAATGCTTACTTAATGAAGAGAATCAGGTTCCTCTGTCAAACTCTGCTCTGACATGACAGTCTCTGTTACCCTGTGTTTTGACATGACAGTCTCTGTCCCACTTTGTTCTGTATTTGTGCTCGTCTAACTGTTATACAGAAGCCAAGTGAAGATGTATTATTATGAAAAGCGCATGTTGACGGTATGTTTCGGCATGGATGATTATGCCTGCCTATGAAGAATACACAGTTGTTTACATTATTATAGAGGACGGCCGATATCTTTGAACAGACGAATATGTATCTGGCGTGTTATGCCAGATGAATTGCATTATTATTATTATGCAATTGAGAACTCGCTTTTTTGGTACGGCGGAGTTGTTTAAAGTACCTGACGCGCTGAGTCAGTGGTACGTGAGCTGCAGTATGAACTATGTGTTAAAGGACAGACCATTGTCGATAACGTCCTGATAAATGAGTGGTTCAAGCTTTATAATGCCAGATGTTTTTGCCAGTCATTTCCAGTTTATATGATGTCCTTGATCCTCGGCCATTTGACTGTAACTGTTGATGTCACTGTGTTTCGTAAATAAATGGTTGAAAAGTTCCAGCAGTTGCAACAATTACTGACTACTGCATGTGAGTGAGTGGGTGCATTGTTTACCTATAAAGAGCCTATACGCATTCGTGTTTTCTACACACCCACATCACTTATCAACCCACACAAACTACGAGTACCAAACATTCAAGAGATGTATGATGTTTGAATGTCAACATGACACCCTGTTAGCGTCTCAACGCCTGGTGAGCTAATCATGCACAACAACGCTGTTTGGCCCAGGTCGTACTGACTACGCACGCACAGAAACGTACAGTAACACCGTGCAGGAACATTGAGGTAGATCGTACAGCCTTCAACATTGTAGTGGCGCATCAACACATCCATACTATAACAGTACCCAGAAAAGATATCATCACATTCCTGGTGGTCTTGAAATAGGAATGTTACATTTGTGGTAGGCCAGATCAGTGGGTCTAAGCTGCGCATTGGACTGATTGAGGGCATTATCTGATGATAACGCACATTCATGGTGAACTACACATTGGAAACTGGACAAGATGATTTATACTGTGTCGTGATTTGGTCTGTCTTACAACGCGCCATACCGAAAGCCTTACTGTGGGAAACTGTCCGATACAATAGCCAATCAAAACGCTCCTTTCGTGGTGTGTATACTGGAACATTTTAGGCTTAACATAGAGGCCCATTTTGTGTAAATGATATTATGAATTTATTTAATTTCTTAAGGGATAAAGATATTTAAACGGAAAGGTATAGATATTTCAACAACGGTAATGTTACTTTAGAGGTATGTGCAAAGACTTCCTCGAATAGTAGTTCATTTATAGAGAAAGATCGTTTAAAATGACGTCTATACATCAGGGTAGTCCCCAATTTAGTTAGTTAAAGCATGCACAGATTAAAATGCATTTTTCTACCTAAACAATTATTATATAGAACGGTAGAGATAAATTCACAGTATAATTCTAGCTTTAAATGATCAAAATCGGCCCAGAATTAAGAAAGATACTGAATATTAAAAATTTTGCAAATTGAACTGAAGGCAGAAATACGCATCAGTTTTAGATTCCTAACACCGTTTTTACCCCATGCCATCCGAGAGGGAGGGTGCAGTACTATAAAAGTCCTTGAACTTGGCTGAATTGAGGCCACCACTTTTTCAAAACCGAACTGAACAGACGAAGAGCGGTAACAAGTGTTAATGCCATTATACTTTGCCGCTGCATCTTACTAAGCAGACCTAGATGTCTATTAACAGCCTGTTACAGCTTGTGTGTATTGCCTGAGGGTAAGAAAGAATATATATATATACACATATATATATATATATATATATATATATATATATATATATATATGTGTATATATATATATATATATATATATATATATTATTTTTGCTGTGTTTTAATCCAATGGTGTGTTAGCAAGATATTACTTAGTAGTTTTATTACTATACCAAATCATTGTATGGAAGCAGATCATGGACAACTGGATCTAACTTAGGATTTGTAAGGAAATTGTAGTCACAGTGAACTGGCTGTGATTGGTAGTGAGGTAAATTGTCCTGTGCATATGTTAGCACAATGTCTGACACTGTTTGTTACGTCCATTGTATGTAAGGACCTCTACACCTCACGGTAGAAGGGGAACGACTAAGTAAGTAAGTAAGTATGTAAGGACAGAATAGTGCTGGACCATACAGAGGTTGTGATTATTTGTATTCCAGGTTTTATCCTGCAACTACCACGACTGTACGAGACATCCACTTCGGTGGGACTCTGTGGTGCGATAGTTCTTGAAGTTCATAGAACTGGTTACTGATAAAACTTGTTTCTTGCACCAGATTGACATGGACTGTTTTTTGTGATATTGCTCGTCCAGTCACACTGTTCTGTAAATGGGTCAGGTTACCGACTGTTGGGGCCCTGACAAGGTGTACTGTTAAGTGCGTATATTCTGATGCAATGGGTGAGTGTGAACATCAATAATGACAAACGCGAATGGATGACAGTTCGACAGGTTTACAGGACACTCACTCCAATAACAGGTGGAAGTCAAGGATGGCTGGACTACTGTGTACGTTTCATACAGTTTAATTGGAACGATCACACTTGACAGCACGGGTACAGTGACAGCAGACAGGTTGGCATAAATCATAATAATGTTGATCAATGAAATACACTATCACATGGGCATTCATGTTGCATAACAGTACCAATGGAATGTCAGTAGACAAGCACTCAGTAATTCCAATATATATCGTCTGACTTTACTGACAGAGCACGTCAGTTCATAAACAAGGTTCAAGATGGTTCCTAGATCTAACCTCGTCTAGCGAAGATTCCTTTAAGTAAAGCTCAGCACATATTTTTTTTGATAACAATATTGAACCACTAGTAGTGGGTTCTCTTCTGTAGCAGTGATCTCTGGACTCATCAGGTGATAGTAAGGGGCATCCCTGTTCTCTCCTCGATGATTGGAAAATATAGGATTCAAAATGGCTTCTCCTCCCAGTGAGTTGTCACTCACCCAGGATACAAACTATGAAGCGCAATCAAAGCTGATCATTCATTAAATGTCCTCATTGCTTTGTAGATTCTACCATTGATACTATTGACTTCATCACATAATATGGTGCTGCTAGGTATGAATGTCATCTTCATCTGGTTAATATTCATCTAAACGTACAACCATACGACTGCCCATCGAATACAATGACTCAGGAAAAGTTCATAAGAAATGCGTCTTTATCTTGGTATCAGAAATACACTAGAATATGATTCTGCCATTCCTTGGCAGTAAGAATAAACACTAGGGTGAATAATACATGATATGTCTAAAGAGACTACCTCTTTCCCCACTAATATAGAGATCACTTTTCGGCGACAGGCCGCTACAACAACTCAGCACCCATCAGGGCGGAACCTTCTCACCTCTACTTAGCGACACATCCGCCGAACAACCTTTGACCCCGAGTTCGACACCGAAGATATAGTTCGACTTAGACATACAAAGATATTAAGATATAAGACAGACTCGTCCTACATACACAAGAAATACACATAGATTCGGGTCATAAACATCCCTGCCTAAACCTAAGCAAGAATAATCTGTTTCTGGCTATACCAGACACAAAATATGACATAAGTCTAGATTCATACGCCAAGTTCGATATTCAGGAAAGATACAAGAACAGATAACTCATAGAATCAATACACATCGACTAATCTGAGTTCTGTCCCTTAGACTGAGAATCGTGAATTCAAAGATAAATATATTTTTATCAGACAAATAAATACATTTTACATTTGTATGCGCGTCAACAGTAATCTGTGCGTCACACTAAAGAATATGTGCGCAACAGACTACCACACCCCCGGGAAAAAAAATGAAAATCATTTTTTTTTCATCTGAGAGCAACAAATGCGCAGATGAGAAATATCTGGAATTTATAAAGCCAAATTAAGGAAAAGTCGAAATATAGATCGACTGGTGAGAATACATCTCAACCTCTCAGAGAAAGCATTTCTCTTAAGCATACATGTTTCCAGGGAGGTGCCACCAACGTATACTACAATGCTGGCAATGACACAATGCATATAACAATTTCATATTTAAGCACTATAAGTACATGATTGACAAAAAAGAAAAATCATCAACGAGTATCTGTGAATATATATATATCAATGAACGTAGTGATAGTAGTGATACAATCACTATATTACAAATTACAATGTGTATTTATCTTGATATAGAAAAGAAAAACTGTTGTAGGGTTGGAAGTGTTAAGAAGTCCAAGACCCAACAGTTAGGTGGAATCATGTGGGCATCTAGACAAAATGTCTGCCATCACATTATTTGATCCACGGATAGCTCCAACCGAAAAATGAAAAGGTTGAAGAGCAATTGCATATCGAGTAGACCTCGAGCTCTTCAAATTTTTACTCTGTATAGCCGTAAGAGCTTTCTGATCGGTTTCTACTATGAAATGTGCGCCTAGAAGGAATCTTTGTAGTTTGAGTATTGACCAAACCATAGCCAATAGTTCACGGTCTAAAACCGAATAATTCCTTTCTGCAGCATTAAGTTTTCTGGAGATATACATTACAAGATGCAGAGTTCCAGAGTACTCTTGCATTAGTGCCGCTCCAATCCCAGTGGATGAAGCGTCACTACGAAGAACAAATGTCTTATCTGTAGTAGGTAACACTAAAATAGGTGATGTTGAAAACAACGTTTTAATCTTATCCAAAGAGGATTGGCATTCCTGTGACCAGTGGACCATATTAGGCGACCCTTTCTTCAGTAGTGTAGAAAGAGGTGCCATGATAGAGGATAGATTCGGAATGAATCTTCCATAAAATTGAATAAGACCTAAGAGACTTTGTACTTGCTTTTTAGTCTTAGGAATAGAGATGTTAAGTATCTTAGTGATATTATGGTCCTCTGTCTTTAGGAAACCATGACCAACTCGATGGCCTATGAAAGAAATTTCGCTAAAACCAATGTAGGCTTTAGAGGGTTTCGCTGTCAGGTTATACTCGCGTAGAGTAGATAGTAATTCAACTAACCCTGAATAGTGATCTTCCCAAGTATCGCTGAAAAGACAGATGTCGTCTAGGTACGCGATGACATCTGACCGATAAGATAGAATTCGACGCATCATGCGTACGAATGTAGCTGGTGCGTTCATAAGGCCGAAAGGCATGAAATTCCATTGAAAAAGGCCTCTAGGTGTAGAAAAAGCCGTAATTGGTTTGGCGCGTTCAGATAAAGGAACTTCCCAATATCCTTTAGACAAATCTAGTTTAGTGAAAAAATGAGATTTAGAAAGCCTAGTAAGTAGCTCTTCTAGTAAAGGCATAGGTTCAGCATCAAACTTCGTAACTTGATTCAATTTGCGATAGTCAACGCAAAGACGTATGTTATTGTCTTTTTTTCGAACAATAACCATCGGCGAAGAATATGCAGAAGTGGATGGTTCAATTATTTTTAAATCTATCATCTCATCCAACTCCTTCTCAACCTGTGCTTGAAAATGTATAGGGATAGGATAAGGTCTGACCCTAATAGGATTATGGTCAGTTAGAATAATGTCATGTTCAATAACATGAGTTTGTCCAGGGATGTCAGTAAGGACATCCTGAAATGTTTGTAACATCGCCGAAACTTGTCGCTGTTCTCCTAGAGATAAATCAGGAGAGACAGTAACATTTTTCCATGATTCACTAGAATGAAGTGGAACCATCGGAAGCGGAAGATTAACATCCGAAAAACTTGTTTCCTCATCCTGTATTACGGACAGTGATGAGTAATGACCATGTTGGTCTGGTGAATCGTCCGTTGCCTGGAAAATAGGTTGTAAATAATGCGGACGTTCATGGAATTCCGTAAGCATATTGATGTGGAAGGTTTTATGCTTTCCATCAATATCGACAATGTAGTCAACATCGGAAATTTTCGAGATTATATCGTACGGACCTTTCCAAGAAATAAGAAGTCTGTTTTCCCTACAAGGTAGCTGTGACGTACATATTATATGCAGTTATTTATTTCCTTATATCTAGCTATTAAATAGCTTCGCCCACAAGTTTCATTACCGTCTGTCGCATTGCGGCAGATACGACGTCACGAATGAGTGTGCAAGAGAGGTCAAAAGTAGGGGAAATGTTAGCCAAGGGTTCACGGGGCATTGGGCGATGTGTCGTGGAAGAGGGAGGATGCATGTGTAAAATTGCTCTGAGAGATTTCAGATGTCGGGGTGTTTGATGGATATGTTCTGAAGTGAGTTTTGTCATCCTGGAATGACAGAGTGCCTGATTCATTCAAAGGATAGGTAGATGAGTGGATAGAAATGATATAGTGATGTTTGAAGACTGAAGACGGGCGATGTTCCGGTTCTTATATATTCGTATGTTTATAGAGATACAGCTGATTACAGGACTGGATCTCGACATTTACTGACAGACTGTTCTATGCCAGTATCGGGATTTACCTCATACCATGGGAGTTAGCGATGTTTAGTGAAAGAGGTCTTACAAGTCATACTTCATTGGAGCATACGTTTTATTCATAATAAACATGTTTGTGGTGTGAATAAGCTGGACGTTTCTTCAATTCTTGTGTGGCTGTTTATGTAGCAGGGTTAAGGACTCTCGTATGACTACTTGGTTACTGCTAATAGGTTTACTCCTCCATGAATTAAATCATTAAACCTAAGCGTAAGTTGGAGAACGCCACAGTAGCAAAACAAATGCTTTGTCACCAGGACAAAGTTGTCGTAAGGTTCTTTTCTTATTGGCAAATTGTCTTGCTTTCTGCTTAGCAAATTCAGAAGAAGTTGCCAATTTGCGTGCTTCGATAATCTTTTGTCTCAGCGCGATGACATATTCGTAAGAAGATTTTGTGTCATCGGTAATATTATCAGCGGTTATGAGATCATGAAGCAAAGACATAGGGCCGCGCGGTCGCGCGCCAAATACAAGTTCAAAGGGAGAAAATCCTGTATGTTCATTGGGAACCTCTCTGTAAGCAAAGAGGGCCGCGGGTAAAACCCTGTCTCAATCTTGAGGATGATCCTCAGTTATCTTCCCTAGTAAGTTTTTGAGTGTTCTATTTAGCCGCTCGACCATCCCATTGGACATAGGATGATAGATACTACTCAAAGATCTCTCTATCTGCAGAGTAGACATTACTTGAGACATGGTATCCGATATTAGTTGGGTGCAATGGTCTGATAATATTTCTCCGGGGAATCCCAGACGAGAAAATATAAGCCAAAGAGCATCTGCAATGTCCGCAGTAGTAATGCTCTTCAGAGGAATAGCCTCTGGCCAACGTGTGCACATGTCCACACACGTTAAGATAAACTGATGTCCTCTAGCAGATTTGATCTTAAATGGACCAATGATGTCTATCGCCATTTTCTGAAATGGTCGAATAGGAATGTCTGCAGCCTGAATAGGTGCAGCATGGCGTGGACCTTTGGATTTGACTTCTTGACATACTTTACAAGATCGACAATAAATCCGTATGTCTTTGTTCACAAAAGGCCAAAAGAAAGCCGCAAGAACTCTTGACTTTGTACGGGAAAAACCTATATGTCCAGCACACTGAGAGTCGTGAGCGTGCTGCAAAACTTTAACTCTCAAATTCTTGGGAACAAGAATCTGAGAATGACTTGACTTAGTGGAGTCTTGCACCATACGTACAAGTACGCCATTCTTCATTGTAATCCAAGATTTACGCTTTGTATCTTTATTCAGATCACCTTTTGTTGCAAGAGTGAAGAATTTCTTTAGAGTTGGATCATTTTCTTGCTGTTTTATAAACGAGTCACGAGAAATTACCAAGGGATCATCTTGGTTATGCACTTCATTATCTTCAGTAGATGAAGTTTGAGGCATATTAAGAGCCTGAGCTCTAGTGACTACAGCATTAGCAGTTTGCATATTTTGTTTTTCCCAAACGGAAATTTGTTGTGGAGTGCATTCTTTGACTCCGTGAATACGACCGATGATAAGATCAGCGATCGGATTCGGCAGAAGACATGCGTGTACATCTCCTGTAAAGAAAGGAGTAGCAATCCTAATGATAGCAGTAGAATATTTCTCTAAGGTGCCGCCAAACGTTACACATTTGACTACTTTTCCAGTGGCACGAGAAGGATCTACAAGCGACTGCCTAACACCAATTGTGGTGCATCCAGAATCAAAAAGAACTGAGACTGGATTGTCATTTACTAAACCTTTATGTAAGACAAGAGAACCTCTTCCATCATGCGCGACTGATGCAGGAAGAGCGGGAAGAGGATGGCCACAACTTAAAGTGGACACCGTAGTTGGTTCAAATAATGTTTTGCATTGGGGACACTGAGATGCTCTCCCAAAATCAAAAGCTGAACATGCCATATTATTAGCGTCATTATTATCTTTAGTCTGTTTATAGGCTTCATGTGACTCTTGCTGTGCAGAGTTTGTGTGATAATGTGATTTATGTTTTTTGTATTGTGATCTACCTCAATTATTATTGCCACTGTAATCATTATTGTTTCCTCTATTGTAAACCCTATTTGGGTTTGAGTCATAGTTCTCATGGTTACCATTATCATATTCATTATAATGAGTATCTCTATAACTATGGTCTTGTTGTCTCCATGATGGATGACTTGGATAGTTTCTATAATGACTTACTCTGCGGAAATTTCTATAATTATGACCACCCCTGAATCGAGGGCTGTCGGCTCGTCTCCAGTACTTCGCAGAAGAACCCTGAAATGATTGGTTACCTTGGTTTTGATAACTATTATGGTTACCTTTTTTAACAAACCTGTTTTGTGGTCCCTGAAATTTGTGTGAGTAATTAGGGTTGTATGGTGTTGCTGATGCAACTGGCACACTTTCTTTAACCTTATCATTGCTAAAAGCTACGTCCGGATGTGCCGTGACGTATTGGGTACAATATTCTTCCATTTCTTTTAGTGTTTTGGGTTTACACTCATGTAGGAATTCAAGGAATGGTTTATTTATACTTGACATAATCTTGTCCCTGAGCAACAAGTCCATAAGGGCTTCATATGTCTTTTCTGTTTTGGACAATTCAATCCAACGATTAAATGTAAGACGTGTCCTTGCAATGAATTCTGAGAATTCTACCCCTGATTCAGGTACCATTTTCTTAAACAAAATACGGTAACCTTCCTCTGTTAATTGATATTTTTTCAATAAGGCTGCTCTAATAACATCATAATTATCCTTGTCAGCTTCTTCAACCAAACTTAAACTAGTCAGAGAATCACCTTTCAAATTTTCTGATAACTGATTAGCATACTGTGATTTATCCACATTATGAGTTCGACAAGAACGTTCAAAACGATCCAGCCAGAATGTAATATCGTCACTGGAAGGATTGAACGGTGGTACCTTGACCTTGTAAGTAAAAGGTTTACCATTATTACCAGTTGACTGATTAGCAATACCCATATTTGTCAATTTCAATTTTTCTAACTCAAATGCTAACAGTTTTTCCTCATGTTCTCTTTTTGCCTTTCTCTCCTCGGCTTCAGCTTCTCTGTCTAATCTCTTTTGTTCAGCCTCAGCTTCTCTTTCTAATCTTTTTTGTTCAGCTTCTCTGTCTAATCTCTTTTGTTCAGCCTCAGCTTCTCTTTCTAATCTTTTTTGTTCAGCTTCTTTGTCTAATCTCTTTTGTTCAGCTTCTTTGTTTTGTTTTTCCATTTCCATTTGGAATCTCTTTTCCTCAACCTGCATATGCAATTTCTTTTGTTCAAATTCTAATTCCAATCTTCTATCCTCACTTTTTTGTTTTTTCTCTTCAGCTTTCAGTTTATCAATTTCCAATTTTTGTGCTTTTTCATATTGAGTGGTAGCATCACCAGTCTTGCCTAGGGATTTCCCTAACTCAATAAAGTAATCTAAAGTCGACATAATGTATACTAATATGTGACTAGATACCTGAAATAGCAATAATGAAATCTATCTCCAAATAAATGGAAACAAGCTCTTAATAGCTTGAATAATCAGCTCCTTTATCCCAATCTCTGTGGGAAACAAGCCTTTAAATAAGGTCTTGTATAATCAACTGTGTACCTAAAATAACAGCAATTATTCATCAGCTGATTCTTTCTAATAAGTTCACAACACAGCTAGTAGTGTATGATCAAGTATATTTTATAATATATGTCAACCAAGAACATACATAAAGTACAAATAAAAACGACAATACGAAAACATTTGCAGAAATCAAATAAATCAAATAGGGAAATCAATGAAAATAATCACAGAATCTGTGATGACAACTGCAAGGGAATAAACAAAACAAATGACGTCACAGTGTATAAATATAAATGTGTATAGAACCAAATTTAGGAAAGGGTAGATCTACAAATACGAACAAATCAAAACAAAACTGAAGAACAGAAAAAATATTACGAAAACAACGATAAGCACAGTCTTCACAGCTAACAAAAAATAGCAACAGATGTTGCATGCAAATTTTCAATTAAGAAAATTGCTCCCTACAGAACACTAATATAGGACCAATATGACTCGGTATACCCTATACTAGTCACCTCACCAACCGCCCACAGAAATATACACAAATATCACATATAAACATGTAAACATAAATATACATATAGCATAAATACATATAATATAATGAAATGTGTTGCAGATAGAATGTGTTGCAAATAGGAGGCTCAGTTATAATGGTACTGTATTATGGTACTTTATTAAACAATTAATTCTGGCCTAAATTATTAAAGTTCCACACAAACTATGGCAGTGCAGGAAAATCTACTATTTACCGTTCCTAAGAATCACAAGTAGGACTTCTCGCTTCAGTTGCACTGTACATTTCGCAAACACAGTCAAATATATGCTCCAACTTTGATGTGTAATGCTGTTTGTTTTATGTAAACACCGTCTGTTCAACGAGCGCTGACCTATTTACTGCATACGATCGATAGGGCAGGTCATGCTGAAATCGACTGTAGAGTAGTACTGCTGGTGTGTCGTATCAGGCCACAGGAAACGGTCTGGTCTCAGTAGCTGACTTCCCAAAATGTCCACTGTGCAGACTGACCCAGAAAGCTGGCCTACCACATTGATAAAACTTGTTTCTTGCACCAGATTGACATGGACTGTTTTTTTGTGATATTGCTCGTCCAGTCACACTGTTCTGTAAATGGGTCAGGTTACCGACTGTTGGGGCCCTGACAAGGTGTACTGTTAAGTGCGTATATTCTGATGCAATGGGTGAGTGTGAACATCAATAATGACAAACGCGAATGGATGACAGTTCGACAGATTTACAGGACACTCACTCCAATAACAGGTGGAAGTCAAGGATGGCTGGACTACTGTGTACGTTTCATACAGTTTAATTGGAACGATCACACTTGACAGCACGGGTACAGTGACAGCAGACAGGTTGGCATAAATCATAATAATGTTGATCAATGAAATACACTATCACATGGGCATTCATGTTGCATAACAGTACCAATGGAATGTCAGTAGACAAGCACTCAGTAATTCCAATATATATCGTCTGACTTTACTGACAGAGCACGTCAGTTCATAAACAAGGTTCAAGATGGTTCCTAGACCTAACCTCGTCTAGCGAAGATTCCTTTAAGTAAAGCTCAGCACATATTTTTTTTTATAACAATATTGAACCACTAGTAGTGGGTTCTCTTCTGTAGCAGTGATCTCTGGACTCATCGGGTGATAGTAAGGGGCATCCCTGTTCTCTCCTCGATGATTGGAAAATATAGGATTCAAAATGGCTTCTCCTCCCAGTGAGTTGTCACTCACCCAGGATACAAACTATGAAGCGCAATCAAAGCTGATCATTCATTAAATGTCCTCATTGCTTTGTAGATTCTACCATTGATACTATTGACTTCATCACATAATATGGTGCTGCTAGGTATGAATGTCATCTTCATCTGGTTAATATTCATCTAAACGTACAACCGTACGACTGCCCATCGAATACAATGACTCAGGAAAAGTTCATAAGAAATGCGTCTTTATCTTGGTATCAGAAATACACTAGAATATGATTCTGCCATTCCTTGGCAGTAAGAATAAACACTAGGGTGAATAATACATGATATGTCTAAAGAGACTACCTCTTTCCCCACTAATATAGAGATCACTTTTCGGCGACAGGCCGCTACAACAACTCAGCACCCATCAGGGCGGAACCTTCTCACCTCTACTTAGCGACACATCCGCCGAACAACCTTTGACCCCGAGTTCGACACCGAAGATATAGTTCGACTTAGACATACAAAGATATTAAGATATAAGACAGACTCGTCCTACATAGACAAGAAATACACATAGATTCGGGTCATAAACATCCCTGCCTAAACCTAAGCAAGAATAATCTGTTTCTGGCTATACCAGACACAAAATATGACATAAGTCTAGATTCATACGCCAAGTTCGATATTCAGGAAAGATACAAGAACAGATAACTCATAGAATCAATATACATCGACTAATCTGAGTTCTGTCCCTTAGACTGAGAATCGTGAATTCAAAGATAAATATATTTTTATCAGACAAATAAATACATTTTACATTTGTATGCGTGTCAACAGTAATCTGTGCGTCACACTAAAGAATATGTGCGCAACAGTTACCCTGTTTTCCCAGCTTGGAGATCCAGACATTGAGTGATCCTGGCTGGAGTTGGATGCATCTCACCCCAACAAGATAAGTGGAATATTCCACTGGTCAGCCTATTCAGACTCTAACATCAATATTAGAATAATAAAAGATACAAGTACAGTGTATGATGAATCCTTGTGGAAAGCATGAATATAGTACTACCTTCACAGTTCAACTCAGTGACACAATCTATTGTATTATAATAATTAATCAGTGTAGAGAAAAATAGAACTTTCCAGACAGGATTCTGTTTGATAATTAAAGTTTCTATGTTTGTTTATTTTATGCTGTAAATACCTTTGAATTTCTTTAAATTACCTAACCAAAAAGAGAACCGGTATAGGTTTAATAAATTGTAAATATGTACCAGCAGACTTTCTGAAATTATTTACACTGAGTTACAAGTTGTGTTGGATACATATTAAAGTTATAGAGATAGACAATAATTAATACCCCTAGAAAAATTAGCCAACATAATCAAATAATAATACATAATATCATAGGCGGATCTTGAAAGGGAGCAAATAGACTTTCAGGACATTCACTCTCATCACACCTGGAAGTTATACAGCTGATCCTAACCTTTGATGTCAATACACCCTTATTCTGTTCAGAAAAGGGGGTATTTCTTGTAAGACCAGTCTCTTACCTGGCACTATCCTGGTATCATCTGATACATCTTTTTGTCCAGGATAACCTTATTCTTTACTACAATAAGACCCTTTCGCTACACTCTGTCAAACTTTCTTCTGACATGACAGTGTCTGGCACTTTTTGCTCTGACATGATAGTCTCCACCACACTTTGTTATGACATGACAGTGTCTGTCACATTTTGTTCTCACATGACAGTCACTGTCACAATTTGTTGTCCTGATATGACAATCTCTGCCACACTTTCTTCTGACATGACAGTGTCTGGCACATTTTTGCTCGGACATGATAGTCTCCGCCACACTTTGTTTTGACATGACAGTCTCTGTCACACTTTGTTCTAACATGATAGTTTCTGTCACATGTTTTTCTGACATGACAGTCTCTGTTCCACTTTGTTCTGACATGACAGCTCTGTCACACTTTGTTCTGTTATGACAGTCTGTCACACTTTGTTCTGACATGACATCTCTCTCACACTTTGATATGACATGACAGTCTCTGTTACAAAGTGTTCTGTCATGACAGCCTCTATCTCAAACTGTTATGACATGACAGTCTCTATCACACAGTCTGCCACATTTTGCTACGACATGACATCTCTGTCACACATTGTTCTCACATGGCAGTCTCTATCACACTTTGTGACGAAAAAATATGTGGGTACAGTTGAGAAATCTTATTATGATTTCCATGCTCAACCACTACTAATGCACATATATCATCACTTTCTGGACTTAACCACTACTAATACCAAACCTTTTTGGGCTCAGGCACTACCTATATACCGAAAGCAACCCTGTTAGATGTACTGCTGCTAATGTTACACCAACTACTACAAACATGCAAACTGAAGGACAGACAGACAAATATATGGACATGCAGACAGATACAGAAATATACCTGTCACAAAAAGTAGGGGATATTTTAAGATGGTATGTGTTATTTTACAAACGAGTGGATTTCGTATTTTAATGGTTGCATGGACATATCGAGCACGCTCTTCTCCACTATCACGTGCAATATCATGTTGACCTGGTGACTCGTGATGAGTAAGCCAATCCCAAGAACAGAGGTGGGGGCCCATCCGTAAAGTTCACACATTATTCATTTTCACAAAAATGCGTGTATCTCAGGTTTGATGAACACTACTCACCATGGACAGATATAAAAAGACTCTGCAACAGATACAATTTCTTTTCTTCGTCATGGAACGTTTGACAGAACAGCAGAGATGGATAGGCATAGGCATGTTGCAAACCGGAAGTCGGCAAGTGGATGTTGCTCGGAACCTCAATGTTTCACAGTCAGTTGTCAGCAGACTGTGGAACAGGTATCAACATTTCCGCACAATGGCTGATCTGCCTCGGACTGGCCGCCCAAGAGTCACTACACGCCGCCAAGATCAACTTCTTGTTACTCAGGCCCTCAGAACTCGGACTCTAAATGCTACTCAACTTCAGCAACACCTTCAACAGACCACTGGGATCCGGGTCTCAACTCAGACAGTATGAAACCGTTTGCACCAAGTGCAACTAGCCTCACGCAGACCGTTTGTAGCTTTGCCCATGTCACCACAACACATGCGAGCAAGAACGGATTGGTACCAACGTCATCGTCGGTGGACCAATCAACAGTGGGCATCAGTGATGTTTTCTGATGAGTCCCGTTTCGTTTTGGATTTTCATGATCGTCGAATACGTGTCTGGCGACGGCGAGGTAAGCGTTACCAGCCTCCTGCAACTGTTGCACACAACCGTTATGGAGGTGGCAGTGTAATGGTGTGGGCAGGCATCTGTATGAATGACAGGACCGACCTTCACATATGCCAGGTCCATATCACAGGGCTCTACTACCGTGACAACATCATCGAGCCTATCGTTGTGCCATTTGCTCAACGGCACGGACCAGATTTCATCTTCCAAGATGACAATGCACGTCCTCACCGTGCTCGCGTCGTCCAAGATCACCTTCAGATGCAGCATATCCGAACGTTACCGTGGCCGCCGATGTCCCCCGACCTGTCTCCTATTGAGCATTTGTGGGACCTCCTGAATAGACGCGTCCAACAACATCCAGCCGCTCCGCAGACTCTTCAGCAGTTAGCCCAGGCACTTCAGCAGGAGTGGCAGAGAATTCCTCAAGACAACATCAGAAGGCTTATTTGCAGTATGAGACGTCGTTGCAATGCATGTTTAGTGGCAAACGGGGATCCTACACGTTTTTAAAAATATTGGAATATTTTTGTGAAAATGAAGTACCTACCCCGCCTTGGTTGCCAGTGCGACTAAAATCATGTAAGTAAAGCCATAACACTTCTTATACCGCAAATGTCTTGTTATGATGCTCAAGTTTACTTGTACGAAGGAATAAATGAACTAATTTGAAATATATTGTCTTTGGATAACTTTTAAATTCAATATCCCCTACTTTTTGTGACAGGTATATATACAGAGACATGCAAATAGTAAGACAGACAAAAATATATAGACTGAGCGAGAAAAATTAAGGACAATATTATTAAGGCTGAAAAGAATTTATTATGTAAATACTATAAAGAGTGATTCAATCTATAAAGTCTAGAATACAAGAATATAAATATTAGTGAAAAATAAAATAAATAAAAGAGGCATTGTGTTAATGACGCATTGGATTTCAGAATCGTTGGAGCTTAATCCGTGTGTATTGCGGTTACTCTACAAAAATAACTCTACTGTCACAATATCCATGCGGTGAAAGATTTGAACAGGCGCCTACTTCATAATCACAATTTGAAATTGAATAAGAGATCAATAAACAACGTTCAAATCATACACTTAATTTCTGTATAAGTATATGAGATCGCATTGAAGGCCATGTTTCTATGGTGAGTAGAAAAAAGCGGTCCTTTCATTCAAAGGCGGGTATTAGAAACTCGGTAATATTATAAAGCAAAGCTTTGTATGGAAGTCATGCGTTACGATGTCTGCTATAAACACTTTATTACAAAAACAAAAGCTAACGTATAAAAAATAAATAAATAAGGATGCGAGCCAGTAGTCTACATTGGTGAAAGACTCCTCCCAGATAAATACGGATTGACCAAAAACCCTCAAGTGAAACATAAAAACTTATCAGTTAAGACAATATCATATTTGGGTTAATAAAACAACATTGAACTATGACTACAACATTTAAAAAAAAAAACCCCGACTAGAGATAATATAGTATAAAATAAACACTAACAAAAGCATATTACAATAAATGAAACACGTCCTGATATAACCAACTACCATGTATATGGTAGATGGTTGACAGGGCCTGCTACAAAGAAAAGTAGCAAACACCTAGAACGTCATGCGTTACGATGGCGGTGACTAGTGTTTTAAAAGGCGTAATGAAGATTTATGCTGCTTATACAGCGGCAGGTAACCATGGAGCTGTGGGGATTTACTTTAGAAACACAGAGCTCTCTAAAGATTTACCTTGAAAAAATTATTTCTGTTAGGGTTAGATTACTTAGAAGGCCAACCTAGGTTACTTAGAAGGCCACCCTAGGTACTAAAGGTAATGGGGCACCAGAGCGAGGACGAAAAAAGTTGTTTTTTCACCAAGGTCGATTTTTTTTAGTTGTTATCGTGTTTTTGTTCGGTAAGTAATAACTAACTGATCTGCAACTGTATTCACAAATCTTATTTAATTTTCCAGTAGAATTTTCGCAGTTCTGGGTCGCAAGTCAAACCACTCGCCCCGGGGCCGAATGCTACTCTGGTTAGAAACATGACGAGAATATTTATGTGGAATATGTTTTGTGTAGTTATCCACATGTTGTGTAGGTCAGCACTGTTCGACAACGATTTGCGTCGTTGATATGTTTGTTATAGCTGTTCGTTGTTGGTTGCTTTCAAAATGTTAACGAGCAATTGGAGTAACCCGTTCTCAACACTACCCCAACAACCGTCGTATGACACAGAGTATGCGGAATAAGTGCAGTATGTGGGGTTATCCACATATGACGTCACGCAATGAAAAGGGGGAGGGTGTCCACAATTTGACAAGGGTGACAAAGTGTGGGGATAGGTGGGAGAGATAAAGAAATGTGACGTCACTAAAAACAAAAGGAGTGAGGATCCCTTCTTTCATAAATGATTTTTGAACAAAACAAATTGCGTAACCTCATTCCTCTTATTCTACTTTTATCCGTGATAGTAGACAACTCCCATGCCGACCACATTTCTAATTAAAATCACAGATGAAATATCATATAATTGTGATAACCTGCAATTAGGTTATATATATATGTCGTCAGTCGTTTTGGTTTAGCGACCTAGTTTCGTTTGTATCACGTAGTACTCTCTTGTCCTCTATCTTTTGATAAATATGTCTTAATTTAACGGTTCATTGTTTCCGTTTGCCATTTTCCAGTTGCGTACTGTAAATCATTATTATTTTATTCATATAAGTATATACTTATGTAGTGTTTGTTTCTGTACTTTATTTAAGTTTGTTATCACACGTCCTGTAATCTGACATATTATATTGCTAACTTTCATCATCATCATTGTTACTTTTGCCATCCCTTGTCACTGGGCAATGGTTATACCCACTGACAGCAATATATTTGAATTGGAGACTTTTATGTGGACTTTGTGAGGAATCTTGATAGACGAAGTCAGAAAGTGTATGCTTTATTGCCCTTTACCATAGAGAATTTTTGGTTTAAGGTGGTATAGAATGTCGTCCTTAAATGACTTTATCGATGTAGGAGAGCGTTTGGTCAAAAATGGGAGTAAGTTGGAAGAACATGTGGAAGATTATGTCGCTAAGATGAAAAAAGATCAGAAAAAGCAAGATGAAAAAAAGATCAGAAAAAAAGGCAAGCTGAACAAAGAGAAAAAGAACAGATAAGGCAAGATTAACAACGGGAAAAAGAACAGAAAAGGGAAGATGAAAAAAGGGAAAAAGACAGGTTACATGCTAATGAGTTAGAAAGGATTAGGTTGGCCGCGGCAGTTGTCCAGGAGAAACTAAGGTTGACCATGAAAAATGAGAGGGCTATTGAAAGTGCAAAAGTTCGTGCCGCGAATGATTTAGAGGTTAGAAGACTAGAGACTAACAATCCTAGTGCAACCTACAATGTATATACCAATTACAATAGGATCATATTATCCAATTTTATCCAGGATAAGGACTGTTTTAATGCACGATTTGAGGACAAGGCGATTACGATAAACCCGCATAGAGCACTCTGAAGCTGTACGTTATGCGATTTCTTAACAGCTGATGCCTTGAAAATTTTTTATTCTTTAGATAATGATAGTCATGCTGACTATGATACAGTTAAGCTGGGATTATTACGTATATTTCGTATGTCTGAGTCAGGTTTCAGGTCCAAATTTCACTAGGCAGTCCATGACAGAAAGGAGGATTTCGGTCAATTTATTTCGTCCCTTAAACTGTACTGGGGAATTCTTTGCAATAGAATCCCACTAAGACTTTGCGTTCAGGTTCCTAAGATTCGAGCTTTCCGTATTAGTAAAAGGAGAGTTTTCTTGCTGTGTAAGTCGACAAGATGCTCAAATACGTTGTCCGATCCTTTAAAGTATAATCCTGATTCTATTTCTTATTCTGGCTTGTCTGACTGTCTTCTTGACGAGTTGAATTATATTATCAGTGCCATAGACTCAGAATGTGCTAGATTATAATCAACATTCGGCCCACGCATCCAAGTTGCTACTAAATGACATGGCTGCAATCAGAAATATTGTATTTTAACACCTCAAATGCCAAACCAATAGCAATCAACTTGCGTACTTTGGTAGGGGCTATCAACACTACCCTCTCTTAGAAAATTCCTGCATGACACATAAAAAGTGACTTTTTCAAAAGTCACTCCCATGTAAGGTATTTTCACTTCTGTTAATACTGATAATGTTAACAATCCACCACTTCATAGATAACACTGATAACATTTTTCAAGATTGACAACTTATCGTCACTATTGCCTACAACAAATCTTGCCCGGAAACAATTGTCTTTAATCTGTCACCAGATGGATATCTACCGAAATGTTCCTGTGCACACAAACAACCATCAAGCAACAACCTGGCCAGATAGAAAATATTATTAGTGATAAGACAACAGACTGTGGCCATCTCTGCTTTGTTTACGTATTAATTCGGACGCTCCCATTCACTGTCTGGTCGAAAATGAGTTACGCACTCGTAAACAACATTTCACTCTACCGATCCAGGAGTCAATATGGGTTCAAATGAAAGTCAGCGATAACAGTAATCAGTAAAGATGGTCGATGAAGCCCAGACATGACAAGAATTGAAGGACGAAAGTGTAAACAATGAACTGAAAATCACAACTACTGTCAGAGGTGGGAAAAAAAGAAACTGAAGAGCATAGAATGAATTACAGGATGGCACAGGAAAATGTGACATTGAGGTTATTCCATCACACCAACAAAAACATACGCATTTTTAAAAAAATAACTGTACTTAGAAAAATAAAGTGTGGGATCATTTTATATAGAACCGCCAGAGTACAGCTGCAAGGACAGACTAGTCAAAAGTTTATATTAGAGCAGGGTGTCCCACAAGGGGGAGTCCTGTCACCTACACTGTTCCTTGCCTACATAAATGACATAACTGACAATATTCAACTAACAGCACACAATGCTTCCTTTGCAGATGACTTAGCCTTGTGGATCTCTGAAGAACGTATCACTACTGCAAACATTCTGATGCAGCAAGCACTAACATCACTGGAAGAGTGGGCCAAAAAATGGCTCATGAAGATTAATGAAGAGAAAACAACGTACACTGTATTTTCCCTCTCAACTAGACCTCAGAGCTTCAAACTAGTACTAACCGGAGAAAATCTTCATTTAAATGAAAATCCAAACTACCTAGACATTATTTTTGATCGCCGTCTGACTTGGAAAAAACAGGTTGACATAAATCGAATGAGAGCAAGACAGAGAATGGCAATTATGAAAAAACTTGCTGGAACAACTTGGGGTGCAGATGAGAAAGTGCTTAAGACGTTGTAATAAGGGCCAGTGAGGCCAGTCCTTGAATATGGCATGGCAGCATGGGCAACAGCAGCTAAGACAAACTTCGATAAAATTAGCAGACTCCAAAATCAAGCAACGAGAATTATAACGAGAGGCATGAAGTCAACACCTATAAAAGAACTCGAAAAAATTACACGCCTCCAGCCAATGACAGATAGAAGAGACTGCAGGGCTCAGCAACAGGTCGAAAAATTCAAAAGACTGACAGACCACCCAATGTGGCATAGAATAAATGCTCTTAGAAGACAAAGACTCAAACGAAGCAATTTTGTAGAATCAACCAAACCACAAATGAGAGTAGTATCCATAGATGAAATATCCACTGTTAACCCATCTACACTGCACACAAGCTTCCAGTTTGGAAACAAAATCGTTTCCCTAAAATGATAGAAAACATTCCTGGAATTGAAAGAAAAAAGAGCAAAACTGCAACAGATAGAAAATCCATAGCAACAAAATACATAGAGAAACATTACCCACGCAACACCTGGACCCATGCATACACAGATGGATCAGCAACAAATGCAACAAAAAATGTAGGTGGGGGTGTCTTTCTGACCTTAAGCACTGGTGCAGAAAAAAGGCTGTCAGTGGCGACAGGACGATTCTCCAGCAACTTCAGAGCAGAGGCAGAGGCCTTGAAAACTGCAGCAGATGTTATATTGACAGAAGAAAGCGCAGAGAGACAAGTTGCTTTCTTTACTGATGCACAGTCAATAATTGCAACGTTGAAAAACCAAAATAATACAGACCTGGATGATCTCAGAATAGTGCTCCCAAACTTTGTCAACGATTCAAAAGTGTTGTGATCCAATGGATCCCATCTCATTGTAACATCACCGGCAATGAAGAGGCTGACAGAATGACAAAAGAAGGTTCACATCTACCTCAGCCTGATGCAAGCATAACTTTTGAGGAGGCAAAGAGTTTTATCAGAATCAGATACAGAAACAAATGGAATGTAGAACATCCAGGGCACACAGAGAATGATGCTTACAACCAGCTCCACAGAAGAGAACAAGTGGTAATCTTCAGACTCCGCACTGGCCACAACAGATTGCGATACCATCTATTCAACAAGCTAAAGATAGGAACTACCGATCAGTGTAACTGTGGCACTGATAAAATGACTGCTGAACATCTGCTTCAAAGTTGCCCCTTATATGTGGTACAGAGAAAGTGCATATGGCCGACGCCAGCTCCTTTCGTGGAAAAGCTTTACGGGGATTCAAACTGACTACTGCTTTCTTTGAGAACATTCAAGTGGACGTGTGAGAGTGTACGAAGAAGAAGAAGGAAGAAGGAAGAAGAAAGAAGAAGAAGAAGGAGGAAGAAGGAGAAAGAAGGAGGAGGAAGGAGGAAGAAGGAGGAGGAAGAAGAAGGAGGAAGAAGGAGGAGGAAGAAGGAGGAGGAAGAAGGAGGAGGAAGAAGGAGGAGGAAGAAGGAGGAGGAAGAAGGAGGAAGAAGAAGAAGGAGGAAGAAGGAGGAGGAAGAAGGAGGAAGAAGAAGGAGTAGGAAGAAGGAGGAGGAAGAAGGAGGAGGAAGAAGGATAAGGAAGAAGGAGGAGGAAGAAGGAGGAGGAAGAAGGAGGAGGAAGGAGGAGGAAGAAGGAGGAGGAGGAAGAAGGAAGAAGAAGGAAGAAAGAAGGAAGAAGAAAGAAGGAAGAAGAAAGAAGGCAGAAGAAAGAAGGCAGAAGAAAGAAGGCAGAAGAAAGAAGGCAGAAGAAGGAAGGCAGAAGAAAGAAGGCAGAAGAAGGCAGAAGAAGGCGGAAGAAGGCGGAAGAAGGAAGAAGAAGAAGGAAGAAGAAGGAAGAAGAAGGAAGAAGGAGGAGGAAAAAGGAGGAAGAAGAAGGAAGAAGGAGGAAGAAGAAAGGAGGAAGAAGGAATGAGGAAGAAGGAAGGAGGAAGAAGGAGGAAGAAGGAGGAAGAAGGAGGAAGAAGGAGGAAGAAGGAGGAAGAAGGAGGAAGAAGGAGGAAGAAGGAGGAAGAAGGAGGAAGAAGAAAGAAGGAAGAAGGAAGAAGGAAGAAGAAAGAAGAAGAAGAAAGAAGAAAGAAGGAAGAAGAAAGAAGAAGAAGAAAGAATAAGAAAGAAGAAGAAGAAAGAAGAAGAAAGAATAAGGAAGAAGAAAGAAGAAAGAAGAAGAAAGAAGAAAGAAGAAGAAAGAAGAAGGAAGAAGAAGAAAGAAGAAGAAAGAAGAAAGAAGAAGAAGAAAGAAGAAGAAAGAAGAAGAAGAAAGAAGAAGGAAGAAGGAAGAAGAAAGAAGAAGAAGAAGAAGAAGAAGAAGAAGAAGGAAGAAAGAAGAAGAAGAAGAAGAAGAAGAAGAAGAAGAAGAAGAAGAAGAAGAAGAAGAAGAAGAAGAAGAAGAAGAAGAAGAAGAAGAAGAAGAAGGAAGAAGAAGAAGGAAGAAGAAGGAAGAAGAAGGAAGAAGAAGGAAGAAAGAAGAAGAAGAAGAAGAAGAAGAAGAAGAAGAAGAAGAAGAAGAAGAAGAAGAAGAAGAAGAAGAAGAAGAAGAAGAAGGAAGAAGGAAGAAGGAAGAAGGAAGAAGGAAGAAGGAAGAAGAAGAAGAAGAAGAAGAAGAAGAAGAAGAAGAAGAAGAAGAAGAAGAAGAAGAAGAAGAAGAAGAAGAAGAAGAAGGAAGAAGAAGAAAGAAGGAAGAAGAAGGAAGAAGAAGAAGAAGAAGAAGAAGAAGAAGAAGAAGAAGAAGAAGAAGAAGAAGAAGAAGAAGAAGAAGAAGAAGAAGAAGAAGAAGAAGAAGGAGGAGGAGGAGGAGGAGGAGGAGGAGGAGGAGGAGGAGGAGGAGGAGAAGAAGAAGAAGAAGAAGAAGAAGAAGAAGAAGAAGAAGAAGAAGAAGAAGAAGAAGAAGAACTCTAACACTTCACTCGCACCTCTAGATGTTAAACCTAGTATAGGCAGGTCTCTAACACTTCACTACCACTTCTAGATGCTAGACCTGATATAGTCTCTAACACTTCACTCACACCTCTCGACGTTGGTCCTAGTCAAGTCTCTAACACTTCACTCCCAGCTCTCGATGCTGGTCCTAGTATAGTGACGTCTCTAACACTTCACTCCCATCTCTCAATGTTGGCCCACTCGCCTGCTACACCCCAAAATGTACACACTCATGCGTCGTCACCCGCGCCAGCACAAAAAGACTCCAAATAGCGAAAGCTAAAATTTATCTTAGAAAAATGTATGAACGAGTAAAATAAATATTTCTGGCGCTCAAAAAGACAAGATACAAAGACCTACAAAGAATAATACAGCTGTTGCTATTAGAATAAATGCAGAACCGGGAACAGGCGCTTTAACCTTAACAAACAGACAAATAAATAAACGCATGTTCTCAAACCAAAGGAGCTGACTTTACTTTGAGTGAAAAGCAAAATTAAACATAACAGGAAGCTTTGGTGCTGATTCTTAGCTGCTTTAGGTAATATGGATTTACGTGAGTCAAACACGCACAAGGCCAGCACACAAAGAATTTTCATATCAACAACGCGTCAACTATCGATTCGTTTTTCCACTAAGCAAGTCCTGACTAGCGCGCAAACAAGGCTGGAAACGTTTCAATGCGACTGAGACTAGTGTTTTAGCTTGATATTTCGTCTTCTTTTAAAAGAATTATATATATATATATATATATATATATATATATATATATATATATATATATATATATATATATATTTATTTATTTATTTATTTATTTATTACACTTAAATAGCCTTTGTTATCTATGCTGCCTAAATATGGTATGTATAAATAACGTATTTATACTGGCTAATTGTTGAAATATATGTCTAAATATATGTATAAAAAGACAACACAACACAATACCGAGTAATACACATTACAACAACACACAAAAATATCTACACAAAAAAATGGTATAGCCAAGTCTCTAACACTTCACCTCCACCTCTAGATACTAGACCTAGTACAGGTCTCTAACACTTCACTCCCACCTCTCGACGCTGATCCTGGTATTTCCAAGTCTATAACGCTTCATTCCTGAGTCATACACACACCCGCCTGCTACAACCCAACACACACACACACAGCCACACCCGCACACGTGCACACCCACACGCGCGCTCACACACGAACACACCTGCACACTCAAATAGGTAAGTCTCTAACACTTCACTCCCACCTCTCGACGCTGATCCTGGTATAGTTGTGACCGTGTGGGTGGTTCTATTAGGTCACAATGCTATCTATAACTAGGTGACTGAAGCAGGCCTAGTTATCTATTATTTACTTTCGTTCTTTCTTCCAAGTGAGACTATTTCTCCTACTGGCCCCCTTGTTCCGCCAGAGATGATATTTCCTGGATGATATAAGGTTCGTCTTTTGTTTAACCCAGACCACGTTCTTCCCTCCTTGGTGGTGTATAGTGACTGATGCGTATAGGGTGTTCTATTATTTCTATCTTTCCTAATACTCAATTCTAATATCTCTCCATTCCTTATTCTCTTCTCACATCAAAGCAACTGGAGTGATGTGATTCAAATTCAACAAGCAACCTTTATTTACATAAGATAATGCATGATCATCCAACATAATACATCAGCTACAGTTCACAATTTCAATGTCCTCAAGTCTTCCGCTTGATTCAAACACATATCTCAAAGCTTAGTTATATATTGTTTCTCTTGTAGCCTCTTGCATTTCGTGGTATACCTAGCTTAATAAAGTTCCTTCTTTTATTTTACTATTTTGCTCATATTTTCTACAACAGTTCTTCTAAATCCTTGGAGTCATGTTCTCTCCCAATCTCACTCTAGATAGGTTTAACTCCTCATAAAAATTGCAGCATATAAAAAATTCAATAGCTACACCTAAAATAAACAATGTCCAATACCAAAATGGCGTCCACCATACTTACTCTTGTATGAGAGAGAGCGCATGAGATGTTTCGTGAATGTCAGACTCACTTGTGGTGGCGTCTCCATACTTACTCTTATATGAGAGAGCGCTTAATAGATTTCATAATTGTCAGTGCTGTGAACCCTTTGTTCGATACAATCTCGTTTAATGGCAATGCCTCATCTTCTTGGCATGACAGCCCATCCTGGCTATCTGATAATAAAAGTTATTATTTCTTTAGGCTTTAATATTGACCTTGACTCAATATTATCTTCTTTAGCTCGCTCCCTTAAATGCGAGCGTCGTTAGCTTGCGACAAATTTTGCTGAAAGTCAAGAAAATAGTTCAAAGTTTTGTTCTTACCATTTTAAACGAAGTCCAGCACCTATCACGATCCTACTAACACCACCTATCAGCTAATCCTACAGTTGATCACACAAATTATTAATCAATTCTAAATGTTCTCCTGAATTCCTATTTCTAAGCAATTCTAAATCTAGCTATTTCTGTAGCCCTTCTGCAAACCGCAGGTTTCACATTTCTTGAGAGCTCAGCAAAACTTGACTTGCTCCGTCAACTTCTCCGGTAAGACTGATCTCTAATCGTCCTTCAATTTCCTATCTGATGGTCCAAAAGTTGTTTTAGTTAATACGATTGGTCCGTTGTTCAGTTCACTCACCTATCGGCACGCTTAATTCTAAGCTGTTAGCTCCGTGAACTGTGCTACATAACTGTTTACCTCTAGTCACTATTTTCACGTGCGTTTTACTCTGCTCTGTGTTCTCTTAACTCACTAAACCTGTAAAGGGCGCTAATAATATTGTTATTCCCCTTTGTACTTTTTAACTTAGTTTCATTAATCCTTCTATATCTTTATTAAAACTGGTCTAATATGCAAATTTGGTAAACTCTAATGATATATACTTAGATTACTTTAAGGTCTAAAAAGGTTCCCTCCCTTACAAAAAACACTACATTTACATTCTTTTATCTCCCATGTTAAGAACAAATAAGTTATCACTTAGATTATTCTGATTTTCTAACCCATTTTTATATACTCTTTCATCTTGTTAACACCAAATAACTGTTCGACTGACTTAAACTTACAGTGTATTTTACACTGTACAACCACACGGTGACATATACGTCCCGGGGCCGTTCAAATGTATCCCGCAGGGAGACATTTGTGTTCTATCAAAAAACTATTATCTATTTACCCCACTAATATCTCTAATACTATAGACGACTCGAAATTACAAGCAAATTAAATCGTAATAGTGAGACTATATTATAAACCTAATATCAATGCTACAACTAGAGCATCTCCTTAATTACTACTTCAACATAAAATCTCTTTACATGAATGTATAAAAGGCATAAATGAACATTGTATTTACTTAATTCATTACCATCATCTCTCAAACAAGTAGTACCCAATAATGCAACCAAGTTTTATCCCTTGTATCTCTACATAACCAGTGCTATAAAAAATATATATATGGACATTCATCCTCAGTGTAATATTTGCTTAAGTCCATGAGTAAGACTCCATATGACTAAGTCTGGATCATTTCTCATCTCTGTTCTCTTTTTTTTCTAGTCCTGAACACCTCTATGCCTGAGATAGGTACATTATAGCGATTAACATGCACTTAAGGTACTATACATTTTTTTTCCAATGTCAGTGTTGATCATGTAGTATGCTGCATCTTGTACCTTGGGAAGAAGTCTATTAAGTTTCCCAAGACTATGTAGTTATTGTAGTTTGTCACACTCTTAAGATTATATATGTCTATTCTAGCATCTTATACATGGTATTAGAAAACAAGTAACCAAGTAAACATTGTACATTTATATACATATATATATGGGCGACATGGTACTGCCTCTGGAAACAGAGGTTTGTCAGTCCTTAATATGTCTTATATATCTGCCGTCAATGTCAGTATTCATTGCACCGGTCAGATAGGCAGAGTAGTAGAAATATAATATATAGCGTCACCAAGCATGCATTTAACTAAACATTCCCAAAGTGACAGCAAGAAATATGTGTTACTACGTCAGGATGTGATGTGCTCGACTGATTCTAGCCTTTGATGCACCAGTCGAATTACCAGTCATGTATGCAATTAATCACGCGAAATCTTACCATCTGTCTTGGGGCGATAGTAAAAGACCTAAGTCACTATTGTCAGAGCAGGATGTGCTCGGCTGATGCTAGCCTTTGATGCATCTGTCGAAACCGTAAGCTCAGTCTGTTACTATATACATGTACCCCTGTATGTCGGAGTTAACCAAAATTCAAGACCAAAATGCCTTAACTCAATGCGGACATGACCATGTAAGGGTCATCTGTGTTGTATCTTACCCAACCTGTATTTAATATCAATTGTGGAGACATCTCATCTCGAAGTCACCTGTATAAACACTGTCATGTGGAATGAGGCCCTTTATCTACCGACTAATGTGCGCAGCTCTGAGGGAGTAATAATTTTTTTTCTTTTTTTTTCTTCCACTGCTGCAACACCCTGGCTTGGACTGTGACATTTCTTTTTTTTTTCTTGTTGCCCTCTATGCCTGGTGGTGGATAAAGTATACCTCTGAAAAACATGGACATTGAAAATTAACATGAAAATTTTTTAACCTAAGTCTTGGTAAGTCTCATCTTGTGAAGAAGCTTATTGTCTCTTTTAGAAATCTGTATCTTTTTCTAATCTTGTTCAATTGTTTTATGAAATAATTGATTGTTTAATCTAACTTCTCAGTTACGTTGGTCTCTTGTATAAACTATTTCCTATCACTCTGAATATCGCGAGAGTACAGTAGCTATCACTCATGTGCATGTGATCAAAGTCTTATCACTACATATAATGTTTCCCGTTTATGTGATGAATGTGCTTTCATAAGTTAATGCACTACACAGTTAAGTTTCTTTGCAAAGTTCTACACTTCTGTTCACAAGGCTAGTGTGTAGTGTAAAAGTGTAAGTGTACTGAGATGTCAACAACTACTTGAGTTTACCACTGAGACCTAATGAACTAACTAACCGTTGGATACCGTTGATTGGGGTACCTTGATTAAGCACTATAGCTGGGGAAGTGCTGTGAATGAGTACTATATGCTGGGGAAGTACTTTACGGCGATTACACTGTATGAGTTTGGAGATCTGTTTTGCAAGCTCCATCAGTGTAAATTTCTCTACTGTAGAGACGACTGTCGTACTACGATGAAATTGATATCAGTTGTGATGGTATTTATAGTCGCTCTGCAGGAGGATGAGGACGAACGAGTTCATACGTTGTGGTTGTCAGTATGACAATAGCTTGTTTACTTGATGTTGTATACATTCTGAGTTTGGTGTTGGTAAAGTCGTCCATTCTTTCAATATCATCTTCTTTGCTATGTGTTGACAAGTTCTGATTGTATAGGAACTATTATCTTGTCAGCAATATCGTTGCTAAAGTTCATAAGCTGTGCTGTAGGTCTTTGATGATGATAAGTTTTGTTGTTTCTCTGTAGTTGTAAGGATATCTCATCATCATCCCAACTGTAGTATATAAGCTGGGGTTAGCTTGACTAGTGGTTGTGGTTGTGGTTGTTGACTCATTCTTCCTTCTGTACAGCTCCGGTTCTGCTGCATAGTTCCATCTTGTTGCTTGTATGTCACTTGTCATCACCTGTTCGCTTCACATGATCACTGGGGATGCGACAGGTGTCACAGGGAATATGTTATGGCTGACGTAGGGATAGGGAATGATGGTTGTGACCACGTGAATAGCATTGCGAACACTGATGTGTTGTCTTCGTGTAGTGCATCTAGTTTCTCATGTGCTTCTTGCTTCCTTATTTCTTCTGTAAGGCTTCGACTCCGCTGTAGTATGTCATTTCCCGTTGACTGCAAAGGTCTCCCATCTTCAATGTCCCGACTTGATCGTCTAGGCTGATGTCAACTCGTGGCTGGTAGTCATGGTTGGCTTCTGTTTCCTTCTGTAAGGCTCCGTTTCTGCAACTTGTTTCTTCTCATCGGTTGTAGATGTCTGTTCTTCATCTTGATACATCTGAGCTTGCTTGGCATTTCTTCTGTCATCACATGTTCGCTTCACATGATCACTAGGGTTGCAACAGGTGTTGCAGGGAGTATGTTGGGATTAACGAAGGAATAGGGAATGATGGTTGTGACCATGTGACTAACATTGCGAACATTGATGTGTTGTCTTTGTATTGCAGGTAGACTCATGTGCTTCTTGCTTCTTTGTTTCATCTGTAAGGCTTGGACTCCGTTGTACTGTTTCTTCTTGTTGATTGTAAAAGTATATTATCTTCCATGTCCCGTCTTGATCATACAAGCTAGGATTAACTTGTAGCTGATAGTTGTAGTTGATACTTTATTTCATCCCATAATTGCTGTCTTCTTGTGGTGCTTCATCACAAATCTAAGTCTGTAGTATTTCTGCCGTCGTCACCACGACTTACTATTTCCGTCGTCACCACGACTTTTCACAAAAATTTTCTTGCCGGACCACCGCGGCCTCAAATGTACGTCTTACATCTCCTTTACTCTTCTCCCCTACTGCAGTATCCTATTGGTCAGGTGTACTCAGTTGTCTGTTGTGCGGTACAGACCAATTATACTTAGGCTTCTCAAGACTAAGTTGCCGCCGCCATATTGTTTATGTATAGTGCTATGATTGTCCTCACATAGCCTCTATCTCTTTCTTCATTACTTCATCTCTAAAAATTTCATAATCATGGCCTCCTTGGCTCTAAGCGTTTCTAACGCTATCTGTTTATCAATATCTTTAGTCTCTTCTGCTATTCTGACTTCATTAACACTTTGCTTCCTCTCTACCTCTCTATCTCGTATCTCTCCCGAGTTTCTCTCAACCTCTCCACTTCTTCCCTTCTCGCACTCCCTGAGTTCCTCTCAGGTTCTATGTCGCTACCGCGACCTCTAATTATACTCCTATTTCTCTCCTCCTCTCTACTACTAGATCGGTATCTCCCTCGATCCTTAGTAGTTCCTCTACTTCTACTACTATTCCTATAAGCTTCTCGGCTCTTGGATCGGTAACCACGTCGACCCGTATCTCTCCTATCATCACTTCTATTTCTCCGTGTATCTAGTCCCTCTGGACTCTTGGATCGGTACTCTCGTCGATCCGTATCTCTTCTTCTACTATCATCTCTATGTGTTAGCCTATCTCGGCTCTTAGATCGGAAATCCCCTCGATCTGTATTTCTTAATATGCTATGTCTCTACTCTCATAGCTTCCTCCTATGTTAACTTATTCATCAACTTCAGCATCTCCAATGCTAACTGTTGTTTGTCAACTCCTTGTCTCCCTTATTTCTCCCTTATTTACTCATAAGTTCCATCAACTTCAACACCATTGTCTCTTTACTTATTCACCATGTCTAAAAACTTCATCATTAAGGCTTTCCTCGCCTTAAGCGCCTCTAACGCTATCATCTTAGCAATATCTATATCTGCCTCTTCCTCTATTTCTCCTCTGAATTCTATTCCGATTTGCTTGCTCTCTCCATCTCTTCTCGTTTCTGTCATCTAACATTTTCGTTATATCCATATCTAATTCATTTCTTATCTCTAGAAACTGTGTCCGATACTTTTGTTCTAGCAATGTCCATACTATTCTTCTTGACCCGTCAAATCCAGGCTGTGCTATAATGACTTCTATTTCCTTCTTCAACTGCTCTATGTTTGGTCCAACCGCTTTGACCATTTTCTTAGTCATGTCATTCTTGTGCTGAAGTTCTTCTACAAGTCGTCTTTGTTTCTTCTTAACTGTGTCTTCACCCTCCTCTTGGATCACATCTCTCATAAGCTGTCTTACTTCTTGTATTCTTTGCGATAAGTCTATGTCCAATATTATTTGTAGATTTGTGTGTACAAACTCTACTGATGTGGTGCCGTCGCGGTGTTCTTGTAGGAGGTATCTTATTCCTTCTTTTAACTCATTTACGCTTGGTTGGGACTTCTTACTAGTTTTCTTCATCTGACTTGTACATCCAGGGTAACCTTTCTTATTTATCGGCCCATAATATCTATGGCCTTCTTCGTCCGTTGCATACTCAAACTCGACCGACAAATATCCTTCTGCATTTTCGTCGGAGTCTATTTCATCTTCATCTGACAATGCACCGTCTGAGTAACTTGATGATGAATCTGAGAAGTAGTTGCTATCCCTGATCTTGACATGCCAGTACTCAAGTTCCTCCAATACTCTCTCCACAAGTCTGCGAAGTTCATCTTGTCTTCCCGATAAGTCTGTATGAAACTCTCTCTCCAGACATGACCGTATATAATCTATTACTACTGTGTGAGAACTAACTCCCTCCAGTAGGTCTTTTATTGCTGTCTTTAACTCCTGTTCACTTGGATTAGGTACCTTGATAATTTTCTTCTCCTTTGGACCACTGTTAACATTCTGTACTGTTCTTATACACCAATAAGATGTGTCTATGTCTTGTGCTTCTTGTGGACTTGTTTTGACAGAACTATTTCCCACTGTTGTTCCCACATGCCTGCTAGATGAGTTAACGTTAAGATCAACATCTGTTTGTGTTGCTGAACTTGCAACTCTATTCTCTGTTTGTATTGTTGAATCTGCAAGTTTATTCTCTGTTTGTGTTGCTGAGTCCATCTGTGCTGATGCTGTATTCTCTGTCTGTGTTGCCGAAATTGTAGCTGTATTCTCCGTCTGTGTTGCCGACTCTGTCGCTGTATTCTCTGTTTGTGTTGCTGAGTTCATCTGTGCTGATGCTGTATTCTCTGTTTGTGTTGCTGAGTTTGTAGATGTATTCTCCGTTTGTGTTGCCGACTCTGTCGCTGTATTCTCTGTTTGTGTTGCTGAGTTCATCTGTGCTGCTGCTGTAATTTGCTTCAACTGCTCCTGATTCTTTTGTAGATCTAAAGTAACGTCACTCAACTCTGGGGCTGGTACATGACTTTGCGCATTCAGGTAACTTCTTTCTGGATCTTTGTATGTAAGAGCTTCTTGTTTCTCATCTTGCACTTGATCTTGAATGTTAATTTGACTTGACTGTCCTTTCTGAAGAAGTAATGTCTTTATGTCTTCTAGAACACCTATTCCTTTTGACACTAGACTGTTCAGCATCTCATCAGCAGTGTCTATCTCTGAAATATTTGCAATTGTTTGATGAACTTTTCTCCACTGTTTATCTTTCTTACGTGCCTGTTTTTGACTCCATAGCATCGACAAGAATGTATCTGGCTTTATAATTGTACTGTCATTCTTCATATCTCTTTCTTCGTTGTTCTTCTTTTCTGTATTATCGACCATTTCAACACTGCACTGATCAAGTAAATCATCTGTAACTTGTCTTGATCTTATCCTGACTGGGATTTGACTCTTCTTACATCTGTCATCTGTTTGTACTGCGACATTTGTAACTGATCTTGACTTTATCCTGACTGGGATTAGACTCTTCTTAAACTTGTCATCCGTTTGTACTGCGACATTCTCTGTCTGAGGCTCTACTCTAGTAACTGCAGGTTCAGTTCGTTTTTTCAAGTTTAATTTTGGTCTTCCTTCTTTGACTTTGAATGGTTGTAGCTTGATTTCAACAATCTCCTTTATTTCAATCTTATAAAATTTCGCAACCAATCCATCGACTATTCTTATGCATGGGAAATCGATTGCATAATTCCTGCAACGTTTTAGCTCTGAAGCAAAGTCTCTCAATGCTATTCTTTTCTTTCTGTTTTGTATGGTTCTTGCGCAACTCTCCATGTTTGAATGTCTCTTTACAATTATTTATTCTTCTCTGTGTCTTCTTGTTCTGATGGTAGTGGCTTATATAGACTGTTGTTGATGTTGTTGCTCCATCTCTCCTTGTGATGTGATGTGGCCATTTTATCACTGTTGGAGGAGTGGTCACGGCGCCAAATTAGTCGTTTTGTGACCGTGCCGGTATCTTGCTAACTAAGAACTGGTCCAAAGGCACCAAATTAGTCTTATGTGACCGTGCAGGTGTCTCTACTAGTTGATAGCTACACCTAAAATAAACAATGTCCAATACCAAAATGGCTTCCACCATACTTACTCTTGTATGAGAGAGCGCATGAGATGTTTCGTGAATGTCAGACTCACTTGTGGTGGCGTCTCCATACTTACTCTTATATGAGAGAGCGCTTAATAGATTTCATAATTGTCAGTGCTGTGAACCCTTGGTTCGATACAATCTCGTTTAATGGCAATGCCTCATCTTCTTGGCATGACAGCCCATCCTGGCTATCTGATAATAAAAGTTATTATTGCTTTAGGCTTTAATATTGACCTTGACTCAATATTATCTTCTTTAGCTCGCTCCCTTAAATGCGAGCGTCGTTAGCTTGCGACAAATTTGCTGAAAGTCAAGAAAATAGTTCAAAGTTTTGTTCTTACCATTTTAAACGAAGTCCAGCACCTATCACGATCCTACTAACACCACCTATCAGCTAATCCTACAGTTGATCACACAAATTATTAATCAATTCTAAATGTTCTCCTGAATTCCTATTTCTAAGCAATTCTAAATCTAGCTATTTCTGTAGCCCTTCTGCATACCGCAGGTTTCACATTTCTTGAGAGCTCAGCAAAACTTGACTTGCTCCGTCAACTTCTCCGGTAAGACTGATCTCTAATCGTCCTTCAATTTCCTATCTGATGGTCCAAAGTTGTTTTAGTTAATACGATTGGTCCGTTGTTCAGTTCACTCACCTATCGGCACGCTTAATTCCAAGCTGTTAGCTCCGTGAACTGTGCTACATAACTGTTTACCTCTAGTCACTATTTTCACGTGCGTTTTACTCTGCTCTGTGTTCTCTTAACTCACTAAACCTGTAAAGGGCGCTAATAACATTGTTATTCCCCTTTGTACTTTTTAACTTAGTTTCATTAATCCTTCTATATCTTTATTAAAACTAGTCTAATATGCAAATTTGGTAAACTCTAATGATATATACTTAGATTACTTTAAGGTCTAAAAAGGTTCCCTCCCTTACAAAAAACACTACATTTACATTCTTTTATCTCCCATGTTAAGAACAAATAAGTTATCACTTAGATTATTCTGATTTTCTAACCCATTTTTATATACTCTTTCATTTTGTTAACCCCAAATAACTGTTCGACTGACTTAAACTTACAGTGTATTTTACACCGTACAACCACACGGTGACATATACGTCCCGGGGCCGTTCAAATGTATCCCGCAGGGAGACATTTGTGTTCTATCAAAAACTATTATCTATTTACCCCACTAATATCTCTAATACTATAGACGACTCGAAATTACAAGCAAATTAAATCGTAATAGTGAGACTATATTATAAACCTAATATCAATGCTACAACTAGAGCATCTCCTTAATTACTACTTCAACATAAAATCTCTTTACATGAATGTATAAAAGGCATAAATGAACATTGTATTTACTTAATTCATTACCATCATCTCTCAAACAAGTAGTACCCAATAATGCAACCAAGTTTTATCCCTTGTATCTCTACATAACCAGTGCTATAAAAAATATATATATGGACATTCATCCTCAGTGTAATATTTGCTTAAGTCCATGAGTAAGACTCCATATGACTAAGTCTGGATCATTTCTCATCTCTGTTCTCTTTTTTTCTCTAGTCCTGAACACCTCTATGCCTGAGATAGGTACATTATAGCGATTAACATGCACTTAAGGTACTATACATTTTTCTCTTCAATGTCAGTGTTGATCATGTAGTATGCTGCATCTTGTACCTTGGGAAGAAGTCTATTAAGTTTCCCAAGACTATGTAGTTATTGTAGTTTGTCACACTCTTAAGATTATATATGTCTATTCTAGCATCTTATACATGGTATTAGAAAACAAGTAACCAAGTAAACATTGTACATTTATATACATATATATATATGGGCGACATGGTACTGCCTCTGGAAACAGAGGTTTGTCAGTCCTTAATATGTCTTATATATCTGCCGTCAATGTCAGTATTCATTGCACCGGTCAGATAGGCAGAGTAGTAGAAATATAATATATAGCGTCACCAAGCATGCATTTAACTAAACATTCCCAAAGTGACAGCAAGAAATATGTGTTACTATGTCAGGATGTGATGTGCTCGACTGATTCTAGCCTTTGATGCACCAGTCGAATTACCAGTCATGTATGCAATTAATCACGCGAAATCTTACCATCTGTCTTGGGGCGATAGTAAAAGACCTAAGTCACTATTGTCAGAGCAGGATGTGCTCGGCTGATGCTAGCCTTTGATGCATCTGTCGAAACCGTAAGCTCAGTCTGTTACTATATACATGTACCCCTGTATGTCGGAGTTAACCAAAATTCAAGACCAAAATGCCTTAACTCAATGCGGACATGACCATGTAAGGGTCATCTGTGTTGTATCTTACCCAACCTGTATTTAATATCAATTGTGGAGACATCTCATCTCGAAGTCACCTGTATAAACACTGTCATGTGGAATGAGGCCCTTTATCTACCGACTAATGTGCGCAGCTCTGAGGGAGTAATAATTTTTTTTTCTTTTTTTTTCTTCCACTGCTGCAACACCCTGGCTTGGACTGTGACATTTCTTTTTTTTTTCTTGTTGCCCTCTATGCCTGGTGGTGGATAAAGTATACCTCTGAAAAACATGGACATTGAAAATTAACATGAAAATTTTTAACCTAAGTCTTGGTAAGTCTCATCTTGTGAAGAAGCGTATTATTGTCTCTTTTAGAAATCTGTATCTTTCTTGAACTATTGTTCAATTGTTTTATGAAATAATTGATTGTTTAATCTAACTTCTCAGTTACGTTGGTCTCTTGTATAAACTATTTCCTATCACTCTGAATATCGCGAGAGTACAGTAGCTATCACTCATGTGCATGTGATCAAAGTCTTATCACTACATATAATGTTTCCCGTTTATGTGATGAATGTGCTTTCATAAGTTAATGCACTACACAGTTAAGTTTCTTTGCAAAGTTCTACACTTCTGTTCACAAGGCTAGTGTGTAGTGTAAAAGTGTAAGTGTACTGAGATGTCAACAACTACTTGAGTTTACCACTGAGACCTAATGAACTAACTAACCGTTGGATACCGTTGATTGGGGTACCTTGATTAAGCACTATAGCTGGGGAAGTGCTGTGAATGAGTACTATATGCTGGGGAAGTACTTTACGGCGATTACACTGTTTGTATGAGTTTGGAGATCTGTTTTGCAAGCTCCATCAGTGTAAATTTCTCTACTGTAGAGACGACTGTCGTACTACGATGAAATTGATATCAGTTGTGATGGTATTTATAGTCGCTCTGCAGGAGGATGAGGACGAGCGAGTTCATATGTTGTGGTTGTCAGTATGACAATAGCTTGTTTACTTGATGTTGTATACATTCTGAGTTTGGTGTTGGTAAAGTCGTCCATTCTTTCAATATCATCTTCTTTGCTATGTGTTGACAAGTTCTGATTGTATAGGAACTATTATCTTGTCAGCAATATCGTTGCTAAAGTTCATAAGCTGTGCTGTAGGTCTTTGATGATGATAAGTTTTGTTGTTTCTCTGTAGTTGTAAGGATATCTCATCATCATCCCAACTGTAGTATATAAGCTGGGGTTAGCTTGACTAGTGGTTGTGGTTGTGGTTGTTGACTCATTCTTCCTTCTGTACAGCTCCGGTTCTGCTGCATAGTTCCATCTTGTTGCTTGTATGTCACTTGTCATCACCTGTTCGCTTCACATGATCACTGGGGATGCGACAGGTGTCACAGGGAATATGTTATGGCTGACGTAGGGATAGGGAATGATGGTTGTGACCACGTGAATAGCATTGCGAACACTGATGTGTTGTCTTCGTGTAGTGCATCTAGTTTCTCATGTGCTTCTTGCTTCCTTATTTCTTCTGTAAGGCTTCGACTCCGCTGTAGTATGTCATTTCCCGTTGACTGCAAAGGTCTCCCATCTTCAATGTCCCGACTTGATCGTCTAGGCTGATGTCAACTCGTGGCTGGTAGTCATGGTTGGCTTCTGTTTCCTTCTGTAAGGCTCCGTTTCTGCAACTTGTTTCTTCTCATCGGTTGTAGATGTCTGTTCTTCATCTTGATACATCTGAGCTTGCTTGGCATTTCTTCTGTCATCACATGTTCGCTTCACATGATCACTAGGGTTGCAACAGGTGTTGCAGGGAGTATGTTGGGATTAACGAAGGAATAGGGAATGATGGTTGTGACCATGTGACTAACATTGCGAACATTGATGTGTTGTCTTTGTATTGCAGGTAGACTCATGTGCTTCTTGCTTCTTTGTTTCATCTGTAAGGCTTGGACTCCGTTGTACTGTTTCTTCTTGTTGATTGTAAAGGTCTATTATCTTCCATGTCCCGTCTTGATCATATAAGCTAGGATTAACTTGTAGCTGATAGTTGTAGTTGATACTTTATTTCATCCCATAATTGCTGTCTTCTTGTGGTGCTTCATCAAAAATCTAAGTCTGTAGTATTTCTGCCGTCGTCACCACGACTTACTATTTCCGTCGTCACCACGACTTTTCACAAAAATTTTCTTGCCGGACCACCGCGGCCTCAAATGTACGTCTTACATCTCCTTTACTCTTCTCCCCTACTGCAGTATCCTATTGGTCAGGTGTACTCAGTTGTCTGTTGTGCGGTACAGACCAATTATACTTAGGCTTCTCAAGACTAAGTTGCCGCCGCCATATTGTTTATGTATAGTGCTATGATTGTCCTCACATAGCCTCTATCTCTTTCTTCATTACTTCATCTCCAAAAATTTCATAATCATGGCCTCCTTGGCTCTAAGCGTTTCTAACGCTATCTGTTTATCAATATCTTTAGTCTCTTCTGCTATTCTGACTTCATTAACACTTTGCTTCCTCTCTACCTCTCTATCTCGTATCTCTCCCGAGTTTCTCTCAACCTCTCCACTTCTTCCCTTCTCGCACTCCCTGAGTTCCTCTCAGGTTCTATGTCGCTACCGCGACCTCTAATTATACTCCTATTTCTCTCCTCCTCTCTACTACTAGATCGGTATCTCCCTCGATCCTTAGTAGTTCCTCTACTTCTACTACTATTCCTATAAGCTTCTCGGCTCTTGGATCGGTAACCACGTCGACCCGTATCTCTCCTATCATCACTTCTATTTCTCCGTGTATCTAGTCCCTCTGGACTCTTGGATCGGTACTCTCGTCGATCCGTATCTCTTCTTCTACTATCATCTCTATGTGTTAGCCTATCTCGGCTCTTAGATCGGAAATCCCCTCGATCTGTATTTCTTAATATGCTATGTCTCTACTCTCATAGCTTCCTCCTATGTTAACTTATTCATCAACTTCAGCATCTCCAATGCTAACTGTTGTTTGTCAACTCCTTGTCTCCCTTATTTCTCCCTTATTTACTCATAAGTTCCATCAACTTCAACACCATTGTCTCTTTACTTATTCACCATGTCTAAAAGCTTCATCATTATGGCTTTCCTCGCCTTAAGCGCCTCTAACGCTATCATCTTAGCAATATCTATATCTGCCTCTTCCTCTATTTCTCCTCTGAATTCTATTCCGATTTGCTTGCTCTCTCCATCTCTTCTCGTTTCTGTCATCTAACATTTTCGTTATATCCATATCTAATTCATTTCTTATCTCTAGAAACTGTGTCCGATACTTTTGTTCTAGCAATGTCCATACTGTTCTTCTTGACCCGTCAAATCCAGGCTGTGCTATAATGACTTCTATTTCCTTCTTCAACTGCTCTATGTTTGGTCCAACCGCTTTGACCATTTTCTTAGTCATGTCATTCTTGTGCTGAAGTTCTTCTACAAGTCGTCTTTGTTTCTTCTTAACTGTGTCTTCACCCTCCTCTTGGATCACATCTCTCATAAGCTGTCTTACTTCTTGTATTCTTTGCGATAAGTCTATGTCCAATATTATTTGTAGATTTGTGTGTACAAACTCTACTGATGTGGTGCCGTCGCGGTGTTCTTGTAGGAGGTATCTTATTCCTTCTTTTAACTCATTTACGCTTGGTTGGGACTTCTTACTAGTTTTCTTCATCTGACTTGTACATCCAGGGTAACCTTTCTTATTTATCGGCCCATAATATCTATGGCCTTCTTCGTCCGTTGCATACTCAAACTCGACCGACAAATATCCTTCTGCATTTTCGTCGGAGTCTATTTCATCTTCATCTGACAATGCACCGTCTGAGTAACTTGATGATGAATCTGAGAAGTAGTTGCTATCCCTGATCTTGACATGCCAGTACTCAAGTTCCTCCAATACTCTCTCCACAAGTCTGCGAAGTTCATCTTGTCTTCCCGATAAGTCTGTATGAAACTCTCTCTCCAGACATGACCGTATATAATCTATTACTACTGTGTGAGAACTAACTCCCTCCAGTAGGTCTTTTATTGCTGTCTTTAACTCCTGTTCACTTGGATTAGGTACCTTGATAATTTTCTTCTCCTTTGGACCACTGTTAACATTCTGTACTGTTCTTATACACCAATAAGATGTGTCTATGTCTTGTGCTTCTTGTGGACTTGTTTTGACAGAACTATTTCCCACTGTTGTTCCCACATGCCTGCTAGATGAGTTAACGTTAAGATCAACATCTGTTTGTGTTGCTGAACTTGCAACTCTATTCTCTGTTTGTATTGTTGAATCTGCAAGTTTATTCTCTGTTTGTGTTGCTGAGTCCATCTGTGCTGATGCTGTATTCTCTGTCTGTGTTGCCGAAATTGTAGCTGTATTCTCCGTCTGTGTTGCCGACTCTGTCGCTGTATTCTCTGTTTGTGTTGCTGAGTTCATCTGTGCTGATGCTGTATTCTCTGTCTGTGTTGCCGAAATTGTAGCTGTATTCTCCGTCTGTGTTGCCGACTCTGTCGCTGTATTCTCTGTTTGTGTTGCTGAGTTCATCTGTGCTGCTGCTGTAATTTGCTTCAACTGCTCCTGATTCTTTTGTAGATCTAAAGTAACGTCACTCAACTCTGGGGCTGGTACATGACTTTGCGCATTCAGGTAACTTCTTTCTGGATCTTTGTATGTAAGAGCTTCTTGTTTCTCATCTTGTAATTGATCTTGAATGTTACTTTGACTTGACTGTCCTTTCTGAAGAAGTAATGTCTTTATGTCTTCTAAAACACCTATTCCTTTTGATACTAGACTGTTCAGCATCTCATCCGCAGTGTCTATCTCTGAAATATTTGCAATTGTTTGATGAACTTTTCTCCACTGTTTATCTTTCTTACGTGCCTGTTTTTGACTCCATAGCATCGACAAGAATGTATCTGGCTTTATAATTGTACTGTCATTCTTCATATCTCTTTCTTCGTTGTTCTTCTTTTCTGTATTATCGACCATTTCAACACTGCACTGATCAAGTAAATCATCTGTAACTTGTCTTGATCTTATCCTGACTGGGATTTGACTCTTCTTACATCTGTCATCTGTTTGTACTGCGACATTTGTAACTGGTCTTGACTTTATCCTGACTGGGATTAGACTCTTCTTAAACTTGTCATCCGTTTGTACTGCGACATTCTCTGTCTGAGGCTCTACTCTAGTAACTGCAGGTTCAGTTCGTTTTTTCAAGTTTAATTTTGGTCTTCCTTCTTTGACTTTGAATGGTTGTAGCTTGATTTCAACAATCTCCTTTATTTCAATCTTATAAAATTTCGCAACCAATCCATCGACTATTCTTATGCATGGGAAATCGATTGCATAATTCCTGCAACGTTTTAGCTCTGAAGCAAAGTCTCTCAATGCTATTCTTTTCTTTCTGTTTTGTATGGTTCTTGCGCAACTCTCCATGTTTGAATGTCTCTTTACAATTATTTATTCTTCTCTGTGTCTTCTTGTTCTGATGGTAGTGGCTTATATAGACTGTTGTTGATGTTGTTGCTCCATCTCTCCTTGTGATGTGGCCATTTTATCACTGTTGGAGGAGTGGTCACGGCGCCAAATTAGTCGTTTTGTGACCGTGCCGGTATCTTGCTAACTAAGAACTGGTCCAAAGGCACCAAATTAGTCTTATGTGACCGTGCAGGTGTCTCTACTAGTTGATAGCTACACCTAAAATAAACAATGTCCAATACCAAAATGGCTTCCACCATACTTACTCTTGTATGAGAGAGCGCATGAGATGTTTCGTGAATGTCAGACTCACTTGTGGTGGCGTCTCCATACTTACTCTTATATGAGAGAGCGCTTAATAGATTTCATAATTGTCAGTGCTGTGAACCCTTGGTTCGATACAATCTCGTTTAATGGCAATGCCTCATCTTCTTGGCATGACAGCCCATCCTGGCTATCTGATAATAAAAGTTATTATTTCTTTAGGCTTTAATATTGACCTTGACTCAATATTATCTTCTTTAGCTCGCTCCCTTAAATGCGAGCGTCGTTAGCTAGCGACAAATTTGCTGAAAGTCAAGAAAATAGTTCAAAGTTTTGTTCTTACCATTTTAAACGAAGTCCAGCACCTATCACGATCCTACTAACACCACCTATCAGCTAATCCTACAGTTGATCACACAAATTATTAATCAATTCTAAATGTTCTCCTGAATTCCTATTTCTAAGCAATTCTAAATCTAGCTATTTCTGTAGCCCTTCTGCATACCGCAGGTTTCACATTTCTTGAGAGCTCAGCAAAACTTGACTTGCTCCGTCAACTTCTCCGGTAAGACTGATCTCTAATCGTCCTTCAATTTCCTATCTGATGGTCCAAAGTTGTTTTAGTTAATACGATTGGTCCGTTGTTCAGTTCACTCACCTATCGGCACGCTTAATTCCAAGCTGTTAGCTCCGTGAACTGTGCTACATAACTGTTTACCTCTAGTCACTATTTTCACGTGCGTTTTACTCTGCTCTGTGTTCTCTTAACTCACTAAACCTGTAAAGGGCGCTAATAACATTGTTATTCCCCTTTGTACTTTTTAACTTAGTTTCATTAATCCTTCTATATCTTTATTAAAACTAGTCTAATATGCAAATTTGGTAAACTCTAATGATATATACTTAGATTACTTTAAGGTCTAAAAAGGTTCCCTCCCTTACAAAAAACACTACATTTACATTCTTTTATCTCCCATGTTAAGAACAAATAAGTTATCACTTAGATTATTCTGATTTTCTAACCCATTTTTATATTCTCTTTCATTTTGTTAACCCCAAATAACTGTTCGACTGACTTAAACTTACAGTGTATTTTACACCGTACAACCACACGGTGACATAGTCAAGTCTCTAACACTTCATTCCCACCTCTCGCTGTTGGCACACCCGCCTTAAACAAACATACTACGGGCACAATACAACATCACACAAAAATCCACACCCCAATACACTCCACTAGTCGGCAGCCCCGCCAACTACTCACAACCAACACCTACAACCATACATCGTCACCCACGCCAGCACAAAAAACCTCCACTCGTTTCAAAAAACCTCTTAGTAACCTAATCCAACATTATCGATATTTAAAAATATTTTCCGTCATCATCGATTTTTTATATTATATATATATATATATATATATATATATATATATATATATATATATATATATATATATATATATATGTCTAAATAGCACACCCAACATCACACACAAAAAATCCCCCCTAACCCACCCCGCCTGCTACACCCCAAAATGTACACACCCATGCGTCGTCACCCACGCCAGCACAAAAAGGCTCCACTTCGATTTTTATAATTTATACATATATATTGTCTAAGTATTTTGTATAAACAACATGCCCAACATCACACAAAAAACTCCCCTAACCTAACCCCGCTCGCTACATTACACCAATGCATCGTCACCCACGCCAGTACAAAAACCTCCACTCGCTTCAAAACCCCCCTTAGTAACCTAATCCAACATTATCGATTTTTTTATATTTTCCCGTCATATTATATATATATATGATGGAGCCGAAAAGACACCCCAGCTTCCCCCTTCAAACAGGGCATATTTATCGCCCATGTATTTTCTATGTGCGCGCGGCATTCTGGGATGTGGGAAGTCTTCATGAAAATATATTACTTGGGCCATGGTGACGCCTAGAGATTGGTTTTGGTGCATAGTTGTGTGTTGTATTTGATGGTGGTGTTTTTGCTCTAGAAGTGGTTGTGTGTATTTGTGTTTTCATGCCCAGTGGAGCAAATATCGCGAGTGTTGTTTAAGTGGCGCAATTGCTGCGCGTGCGGACTGGGTTGAGTGTTTAGGCTTGGCGGTCTGTATAAGGTGTGTGATGGCCAGCAGCGGCCTTTCCTAGTGTCAGCCCAGACGAGAGAACACACGAGACGAGGTGACCGGTGTAGGTAGCAGATGGACCAGAGCACAGGAGCTGTAATTCTTAGCGCATTTTGTAGAATTTAGCATTCGTGTTCTATAAGTCTGAAATTATATTCAGCACGAGTCTGTTTTAATGTTTAGTGAATTAGGTCTAAATAGATAGATAGATGTGAAAGCTTAAGAGCGATTATTCCATTCATCAGAAAGGCAAATATAGTGTGAAACTATTTCACGTGAATTTAGATAATATCAAGATGGAGGCCACGAGGTGATGACTTTAGTTCTAGCTGTTAAGTTAAGAATAATTTTATTTTATTCTTTGATGTAAAAGTAATTGAGTGTATTTCACGATAGCCTAATTATCATAATTCTACTGTATATATTTAATGGGCTACTTTGAAGTGAGAATATGTATTTAGATTTCTGGAGGGCGCGAGACCACTCCTTTGTTGAGACATGTGTTTCTCTGTTTGCTCCCGGCGGACTATTGCAGTGGTTGTTTCGGTGACGGTAACAATGTGTTTCATGTGATGAGATTCCCAGTCTCATCAGTGGTCATATACGACACGCTTGTTGCCAGGCGCACCAGTCGTCACATACGACATGCTTCAGAATGCAGTAACGAATATTGATGTGGATCAGTTACGAGGTAGTAGCTCATTCTCATTAATGAGAGTATTGGTGGTTCATATTGTTTAATTCTATTTGATACATATTTGATTATTATTTAATTATTGTTATGTGAACAATGGTTTGTGAGAGCACGTGGGCGTACTTGGAGATGTATATTTCTCTTCTCCGCTCCTGAGGGAGCATGGGACCACCAGCGTGGTTTGCCTCCATATGAAGTATTAATATGCTCGGGCAGTAGTGGTTTTGGTAGCAATCTGTGCTACATGGTGAGATTGCCAGCCTCATGCACAACACCATACTAGTCGCATTGGACGACATGCATGAGTGTGTGTGTGGTAGTTGAGTGTGTGCTCTTGCAGTAGTGGTTTCGGTAGCAACCGATGTTACACGGTGAGATTGCCAGCCTCATGTACAACACCTTATTAGTCACATTGGACGACACGCATGAGTGTGCGCGTGTGTGATAGTTGAGGGTGTCAGGTGGCATGGAAGGACTGTTTGGCAGGTGAGAGTATGATTATTTAACTATTATGATTTTAACCAGTCGTTGTTTTGTTTGCTTCTTCAGGATTAGCAACTGAGCACTAGCTGGGTGTTTTGTATGTTTAGTGTTTGGTTTGTTTAATGTTTGCTTCAGTGGGCTCTTAGTCATTGAATGGGTTGTAAAAATAAATACAGCCCCTGCCTCAGAATCAAGAGTTTTATTGTTGTTCGGGTCGTTGCTAGCGTGAAAAGAGAGTGATCACACATCACATCATCAGCATCTTCATCTTCTCGCCCACCCTATCACACACACACACACACATATATATATATATATATATATATATATATATATATATATATATATATATATATATATATATATATATACTGAAGCACATTAAAAACGCACCACTATTATATATACCGATGCCGAGAAGCTGGCAAAAAAAAGTGTGGGAATGGATTTTCCCCGTGTTTGCCATGAGGTAGAGAGCGAATGGCTGCTGGAATGGAAAGTGCAAGATTCAACCCATGGGTGTGTGTACAGACTACATGAAAACGATGAAAGTTACATGTGCAACACGATTCTCAACAGCTATGACCCTGAAAATGTGTACGCGTTGTGGCAGTATACTCGGTATAAAAAGGCCGTTGAGACAAAACACCCAGTACATGTGCTTGAAATGCCACGACTATCTGAAAACGACCGCCAACGAGCCATTGGTATGTTGGAGACCGGAATGAGCTCGCGGGCCATTGCCAGAAGGATGAATTGCCACCACAGCACTATTGTACGTCTCAATGAACGTTACGGAACCACTGGCAGTGCCCGGGATAGACTTCGGAGTGGCCTACCACGAGTTACTACCCCTGCGCAAGATCGTCATATTGTGCTGAGTCACCTAAGGAATTGACTCTCCCGGCAAGTAAAACAGCAGGAGCAATAGTGGGTAGACATGGGCAAGTCTCTCGAATGACAGTCATACGACGACTCAGAGATACAGGCCTTACTGCAAGACGACCTTATGTTGGGCCAAACTTGACTCACAGACATCGTCAGCAGCGCCTGCAATGGGCAGAGCAACATATCAGATGGACTAGACTGCAGTGGAATGCTGTCCTATTCACAGAAGAGAACAGATTCAACATATCCTTTGCAGATGGACGTATGCGGATTTAGCGACGGTGTGAAGAGCGCTTTGCAGATTGCTGTGTCAACCGATTTCGAGGTGGCAGTATTCACATTTGGGGAGGATTCAGTTTTCACCATCGCTTGCCTCTTCACGTCTTCCGTGGAAATGTTAATGCTGTGACATATCGAGATGAGGTTCTGGATGCACTGGTTGCTCCTGCGTTCACAATTTATCCAGACTTGCAGCTTCTCCAGCAGGATAACGCACGTGCATTTTTTTTTTGTATTTTTGGTTTTCTCCCTTGCCTGCACAGAATGCAATGAATTTCATAACAATCAAATGTACAAATTAATGACCAGCATGGATTCATAGGAAAATGAATAAAGATTCCAAATATGTAAACTTGTACACACTTATATTTACATTTCACACTCTGTTCTTGGTTTATACAGGTGGTGCGTTTTTAATGTGCTTCAGTATATATATATATATATATATATATATATATATATATATATATATATATATATATATATATATATATATATATATATATATATATATATATATATATATATATATATATAAACTAACACACCCAACATCACAAAAAATCTCCCTAACCTAACCCCGCCAGCTACAACCATACAAATTTATTTGATCGCCAGAGGAAGTCCCCGGCTAAAATATATCGCTATATAAAAAGTCATGCGCCGCCGCCTGAAATTCCTCCGCCTTAAATTCCTCCGCCTGAAATCGATCGAGTATTTTGCTATATAAAAGTCATGCCCCTCCGCCTGAATGCGACCTAAGTTGCGCCTACTATACTACTATACTACTCCCAGACACTTGAGCCTGTCTTGCCTTTCAATGTTCTGCTCACTGAAAGTGATGTCTGGAAGGTCTGCTTTCACAATGGATTTGTTCAAAGAGCACCACATCACACATCCCTTGTTGGGATTGACCTTTGGATTCGCTTTTCTCACACCATTTAGAAACCGCCTGTAGTGTCTCTTGTATACCTTGAACCATTTCCTGTCTGTCTGAGCCAGTTCTGTACACAAGTATGTTATCTGTTAATGTTCGTCCCAGTCCTGTTGGTTGAAAGGTTGCTACTTTTGCTGTGTAGATGTTAAACAGCACTGGTGATAATAGAAGGTAACTGTGTAGCCAGTCATCCGGCACCTCAGCATTCTGTATGCTCGTATTGAAATGCTCACCATATTTATAATGGCTGTGTCGTCGAGCTATTTAATGAGATGGTATTATACACCATCAGAACCCGGAGCGGTGTATCAGCTGGTTTTCAATGTGTACACCACGTCCTCTTCATAAATGAGATCGAAGTGCCCCTTAGTACATTTTCCAGAACACTGTCCTTTATTTTCAGGCCGGCACTTTTGTCACCTCTATCCGTTTACTCCACATATCGATTGAATAGTGCTCTTCCCTTCTCTTCGTCCGTTATCAGGCTTAATCCTGTAGAGCTTTTGATATTAGGGATGTGTTGGCTTGCACTTTTTCTATTCATTCTTCGATGTAAGGACAAGAATTTATGTAGGGTTTTTTCCATGCCCACCCATGTCACAAAGTCATCCCACACTTTATCCTTGGCCTTCCTTGCCAAGCTCTTGAATCTGTCAACGGCTCTTTGCTTATTCTCCTTCATCTCTTCAACATCTCCCTCATTCATCATTCTTCTGTTTCATGCTTTACGCCATCCCTTTGTTGCTCTTTCCTTTTCTATCCATGCTTCCTCCACTGTCTTATTCCACCAGGGAGGTTGGGTGAAAGGTCTTGTGACCTATTACGATGTGATAAATTTTGGTTATTGGGTTCCCAGTTATTCCAATTTTTATTATAGTTACCAAAATTATCATTCCTTCCCTCTCCTGAGTTTTGTTGGAAACTACCTCTGTTTTGGGGTGAATAGTTCCTATATGGTTGTCTACCTCTATATGGTTGTGAGTTATTGAATTTACTTGGTTTGAAATTCCCATCAAAACTGTGGGATCTTTGTCTATAATTGTTGTGGTTCCAAGTTTTAGCTGCGGCAACAGGTAAAGCTTCTTTAATATGGTTATTACTGACACAAACTCCCGGATGTGCATTACAATATTGCCTACATAATTCCTCCATTGAACTCAAACTCGACGGCTTCCTTTCCTGTAGATATTCTTGCAGTGGTCTACTTACGGAAGACAAGACTTTGTCTCGCAATAACAAGTCCTTAAGGCCCTCATAATTCTCTTCAATGCCGGAAAGTTGTATCCATCTATTAAATGTTAGTCGAGTTGCAGCTACAAACTGTGTAAAATCTTTACCAGTTTCAGGAATCATATGCTTGAACTTCATACGATAACCTTCAGCGTCTAACTGATGAAGTTTTAATAATAATATTTTAGCAGCATCATAATTGCGTCTATTCGGCCCGTCCAATTGGCACAGAGCCGTTAAGGATTCACCAGTCATTAAATCCATCAATCTTGTACACCAATGAGACCTATCAAGATTATTTTCTTCAAAAACATTTTCATAGCGTTGTAAGAAGGACGAAATGTCGTCTATTTCTGGCTTAAACACAGGCAAACGAAATTTAACAAACCCGCTATCGTGGTTGCTAGAGGAACCTCTGTGTTCAGAGTCATCATTTTGTCTACTCTGATGTTGCACTTTTTACTCTTCAATACGTAAAGTCGCCATTTTCTCTTCATGTGCAAGCTTTTTTTCTTGTTGTTCTGCAATCCTTTTGTTCTCTTCTGCAAGTAGCTCTGCTTTTCTGAGCTTTCGCTCCTCATACCGCGCATCTCTTTGTCTCTTATTCTCTAGGGCTTCTTGATTTTCTTTGGAATTGAATTCCGCTTTGGCAAAGTCCATTAATTCCTTCGCCTTGTAACCATATTCTTGGCCCATAGTAATAAATTCCTGATACTCCATTATTTACTTCTTCGGTATCTTACTGTCAATATTATATATTATGTAATAAATGTATCTCACTTAGTTCGTCTATATCAATTCACTAGCTTTGTGCTTTGCAATATTATCAATGCAAATAGATTCTTAATATTACTAATCAATAATAAAATAGTATGACAGATCAACAGTAGTAAAGATACGAGGAAACCGAGAAAGAGAGGAGAAAAATGTAATGTACAAGAATAGAATTGATGGAACTAAACAAGAAGACAAGTACAAGTGACCAAGACAATGTAATAACAGCGGCACGTAAACGAAAAAGAATGCAAATGAGAAACTTAAAAAAAAATCCAATAAATCACACAGACTTACTGCTAAGAAAACAGGACAGGACCTGTAACAATATATATAAATGTAAACAAGTGATAGAAAGTTAGACTAGCATTACGAACAGAATGGTTGTCAACTAAGGAGAAGAAAACAAAACCAACACACTACAAAAACTGACAACTAAAAGGACGGAGCAGCACACCTAACCAAATTAGGTCACACTAAACAGGCAGTGAACTAAACGTCGGTGAGAAAACTCGTGCCGGAAATTTCCTTGCCTGAGAAATGTAAGCAAAACCTACAGAAATATCTGCTGAGCGGTCATTTTACAATGACATGTGTCGCTAACAACAGATTTGTACAAAGACATAGAAACCAAGAAAACGAATAACACAGATGTAACAAAAAGGCCTACACCACGGCAAAGATACAAGAGTGTATTAACAGGCACTTATCTTATCATAATCCAATCAGATGCAAGTCCGGAAAGGCGTCAACACTGGAACAACACTGTCCCTCAATACAAGTGAAGCACGGATGAAATGTAAACAAATACACGGTCGCAGTCAGATGGGCATCATAAACTGTGTAGACCTCGAAACGTTGTGTTGACTTGGCACAAATAACTTGACATCGCCGTGGCATAGACTTGAAACTTGAAAGAATCTTACAAACGTTGTGATGTAGACTGGAACACGAAATAAACTTGCAAACTGGTTGGTTTGAAATTGCAATCTTGAACGTTACAGCGAACAATAGGATATTGAAACTGGAACACTGGACATGCGCAGTGGCAAAGTTCGTTATCCAACTGGACCCGCTGGCAATGACTGAGTTCATGAGGTGGTGTGTTTACAATAACACGCTAAACAGAGGTGACGATCGAATATACAGATTAAATGGCAGCTGTAGATTTGCCAAGTACGAAGGCATACTTGCTTATGTGAATTTGAAAACCATGTCCTGATGAAAATATCGATCCAAAATCATACTGGCCCACCAATTATATGGTGTTACGCTGAGATAAATTAGAGGATCATGCATGGATACACGAATGATAGCAGGTGTTCATTCAGGACAAATATTGTCAGTATACATAACAAAAGCCGGCAGGTGAACAGGTCCACGGAAAAACATGGTTGACATTTAATAAACAAAGTCACTTCACAATAGTATCCATCAACACATCAAAAGTACATAGCAATGGATAAGCGTAGTAGATTATCCCTCGTCCATCAATAAGTTTCAAACGTTAGACATCTTTACGTGGCATATAATATAATAATGATACACTACTCTCATCTCCACTCAATCCTGGCCGTTGTACTAAAGGTTCAGGCAATCCATGAAAAACCAAAGTAATGCGGCAGAAGCAATCAGTGCAAACCAAATATTAGTTGCCTCGTATATCAAAGTTACTTGTAGTAAATTAGGGTCTGAACTTCTAGATAAGTTCAGGAACCAACTTGCACATAACGTGGCGGCCTCAAACAATAAATGCCACGATGTATATTTATATATCACACTCCATTATCCAGGAGCTCGAAAAATTACATCTCTCTCGGACGCAAACATTAATTTACACACTGTGTGACGGTCCTAGTTGACCGTCCCTCAACAATCGCTCACCAAAACCGTAGTACGACATGTGACAGAAAACGTCACTAGTTGACCGTCCCTCAACACGGGTGAACGCCTCGCTCACCACGGGTGGACGCTTCGTGCAAACCGTAGTTTGTCTACAGGCGAACACAGTTCCTCACATAAAAATGAAAATGTGCTAGCGTGTAGTAGCATGCCACACTATTTTATCTGCATCCCAAATCTATCCTTAACAATGCGTCTACGCTGTCTTGAATGCCTTGCTGCAAACGGTGGTCATACTTGATTTTGAAATGTCTATTTGTCCAATATCTATTGTGTGACTTTTGAAAAGGTGGGTGACACACTTCACAGCTTCATTGTGTTTGAATGTGTGCTTCCATTTCTTTACGTGACATGTCAATTTGGTATTCAATAAATGCCGTTTTGACTGATACCAATTACGTTTATATCAGATTTGTTTTATGGTTTCAACCAAGGTTTTTCTAAGTGGCCCTTGACTTTTGACGAGTAGTATAGCAAGAGAGGAAAAGGTCTTTGCCAGGGAATAGAAGAAGAGAGAGGAAGAATTAGCTATGGCTGAGGAGAAGAGGGGACAGAAAGATCTAGCTCTTGAACAAGAAAATAAGAGGCTAGAACAAGAGAATAAGAGGCTAGAATTAGCTGAAATAAAAAGAAAAGAAGATTTAGCCCTTGAACAAGGGAATAAGAAGCTTGAACAAGAGAATCATCATCATCATCATCAGTTGCCATCTCCACAACGAAGGTTGGCTGTAATGGATCTCCAACGTCTTCTGTCTCTTGTCTTGGTGGTACACTCTGATAGACTCTTTCCCGTCCATCTCTTGATGTTATCTTCCCACTTATAGCGCTGTCTTCCCCTTGCACGTTTGCCTTCAACTCTCCCTTCTGTTATGGTCTTCTGCAAGGTGTTATGCCTTTTTATGTGGCCAAAGTATTTTAGCTGCCGAACTTTGACCTCGAACAAGAGAATAAGAGGCTAGAATTGGCCCATGCTCAGAGGATGGCAGAAATTGAGTTGGAAAAATTAAAATTTAAACATAAACAAGCTAATTCAGCAAGTGAGGCTGAAAAGAAAGACCATGCTTCTACTTTTAAATCAAATTTACCCAAATTTAATTCCAATATTGATGATTTTTCGTGCTTTTTGAATAGATTTCAATAATGTTGCCAGGAATTCAAGATTGATAGAGCTACATGGCCTAACAGGTTAATGAGTTTATTAGTGAGTGAGGCTCTTACAGCAGTCTGCACCATGGATGATCAATCTAGAAATGATTATGATGCTGTAAAGGCTTTATTGCTAAAAAAATACCAACTGGAAGAAAACGGCTGCAGATTGAAAAAGAAATCACTGTTGCCTGATTCAGCCAAAGATTTTGCTGAATTTATTGCAGCCATTAAGCTTTATTTTTAAAGATGGGTTGATTTATCAAAAATTGATCAAACATTTTGATGGGCTGGCTGACTTAATTTTAAGAGACAGTGTTGTCTTCAGTCAGTGGGGACTTTTTGTCATTTTTACAGGAGAGGAAGCCTGATTCATTGTCTGCCTTGAAAAGTCTTGGACGACAGTACCAAATTGCATTTCATGGAAGAAATCTTAGCAAGGCTAACATAAAGGATCCATTTCCAGTGGCATCAGCTAGAACTATGAGTTACAATTCACCCAGACAAAGATCAAATAGTGTGGATAGAAATTTTTGATTGAATCGAGATCATAATACTGGATCTTTCAGAGGGACGTATAATTTTAACAATAGGTCACAGCAACCTCAAAGTAACTTCCAATCATATGATGATCGATATATACCTCAACAATACTCTTCCAGACCTAGCAAGGACTGGAACAGAGGTGGATAAAATTTCCAATCAAATAGAGGTCATAGATCATTCTATGGAAACAATGGAAATAATTACAATAACAGGAGTTTGCAACATAACAATAACTTTCGACGTTCTAGAAATCCTGAACGTTCCAATGCAGTTGTGCATGAGAGTGAAAATAATACAGTTAACAATGTCCAAAATAATAATGTTGCTTCTCATGCAAATGCATGTAATGTGGACTTGTCTAATAGTGCTAATTGTTCTGAATGCAATTCTTTGTTTCAGCTGGAGGGGGTTTCTTGGCTCCTGTGCGGCCACCCTTTTCCAATCATGGACTCTTGTGATGGGACAGGGTCATTAGAGTTCAATAAAGGTTTTGTAAACAACCAACTTGTTTCAGTGCTTAGAGACACTGAATGCACCACTGTGGCAGTTCGAAGATCATAGGTCGACCATGCTGATTAACAGGCAAAGAAATCAAGTGCATTACATTCGGGGGCACAGTTGAATATTATCCAAGTGCTGAAGTCTTTTTAGACACCCCTTATTTTAAAGAAAAGACTCTAGTTTGTTTGCTGGACAAACCTGTGGCTGGGATAATTTTGTGAAATATCCCTGGACTTCATGAATGCACTAATGATGAGATTTTGAAATGGGAACAGCAACATTTGCTGATTGCAAATGCTGTTACTACCCGAGTTCAGTCTCGTGCAGAGTTGAATGAACAGGTACAACTTGAAGAAATGAATGATGAGGAGGTGACTAATGAGGATGATTTACAAGTTGAAGTTATTGACAAAGAATCATTTAAAAAGATGCAAAAAGAAGATGACTCATTAAGAAATTGTTGTCTCATTTTTTTGGCCTGGGATGACGAAAGACGTGAAAAGCTTTTGTCGTACATGCAAAACGTGCCAAGATGTGGCAGCAAAACGCCCCAAGCACGATGCACCTATCCAGGCGTTAGACATATCTTTGCGACCATTCGCAAAAATGGCAATCGACCTTATAGGTCCACTACCAGTCGTGTCAGCTAGAGGCCACCGTTATGTGTTAACGTGCATTGATATGTACATACGCTGTACAGAGGCTATTCCTCTGAAAACAATATCTACTACAGATGTAGCTGATGCACTATTTTTAATTTTCAGTCAGTTGGGTTTTCCCGACAATACATTATCAGATCGGGGAACTCAGTTTGTTTCGGAAGTAATGATTAAAGTTATGAAGGAATTCGACATAGACAGATCACTTAGTAGTGTATATGTAACCGGAATGATGATCACATTAGTAGTTTAGTAATTATCCTTTAAATAATTTCAGTACGCAAGTTATTGATGACGTAATTTTCACATAGCCTCTTATCGACATTTTAAAATAAAGACTTCTAGACAGTTACAGGAAATGATACGAGACCTGAAAACCTCTAAACAGAATTAAAAATACCCTCGAATAAAGCTTATACCATTCGCTATCATATAAATTTGTGTAGAAACTTGTGAAGTAAATATGACATCGACAAAACTAGTGGAATATCCATCTTAACTAATGGCTTCGCCAATGAAATAGTTCATCTCAAACATATCCGTATTGACTGACAAATCAAAGTAACTTCCCCCCAAACAGTCTTAGGAACCAGTTTGTATATATTGACGGCCCAAAACCTTTAGCAAAAGAGAGCCAAACAAGAGTCAAAGAAGAGTAAAAGCCAAGAGCCAAAGCCAGGTCATTCCGGATAGTCCAAGAGCCTTAGGTTCCTAGCAGATTTGCTGACCGCCACTTTATATTGGCAAGAGAATAATGGCTAACCTGACCCCTAGCCCTATGACAACATATACTTCAGGTTGGTAAAAGGTCTCGACTTAGACTTACGCATAGTAGACAGGATGAAATAGATATACATAAGCTTATCAAAATGCACTAATGGATTTTATGAGATGATTTCGTATGAGGAAACGAATGTTACTGAACTGAGAATAGGATCATCTTGTAATTTACCGCCATACATCTGAAAGAAACCAAAATAAACTTTTCATATACAACGTCGGACTTTGCTTAAAATGCTGTTGGAAGTTGTTGAGTTTGACTTGCACATTGTTTAGGAACTCTATATGAAAAAAATGGACCGTACTGCCTTTTATATTACATTGTGATTACTTCCAACTATCAAAATCTGAATACGAACCTGGATCCCGTACCCTTTGATCAAGTTAAACAATACCTCTGGAGGATCATCCAGTTAACTCAAATTTGACACAGCAACCTTAAATATATTGATACCGCCAACTTAAATATATTTATACTGTGAACTCGAACTTGTCAATTATAGGTTATGTAACTAAAAAGATAGAATACCGTCGGAATGCTTCCTTTGCTGTCCTTTAATTCCTTCAACGGAGAATAGCTCCTTAATTAACTGGTCACAATTAATACATTGGCACAATACCTGCTTCTTAGTTGGTGTGCCAATGTAACACGCATTCTCGCTATAACATATATACCTATCGAGCTATTCTGACCTGCTTTAATAATTTTCCGACGGATTATTCATTTATATAGAAGAACGTTAAATTAAATGAAATAGAACCCCAAACCAGTTTTACCCCTAAAATACTACCTATGTGAATACGGGCACATAGGGATAGTGTTTATTATGGTGCCTTAGGACCAGGATTTTGAATTGGAAGAAAAGGCAAGAAAAGAAACAACAACAAGAATCATTTTTTCTCACCTAAATCATCATCATCAGTTGCCATCTCCACAACGAAGGTTGGCTGTAATGGATCTCCAACGTCTTCTGTCTCTTGTCTTGATGGTGCACTCTGACAGACTCTTTCCTGTCCATCTCTTGATGTTGTCTTCCCACTTATAGCGCTGTCTTCCCCTTGCACGTTTGCCTTCAACTCTCCCTTCTGTTATGGTCTTCTGCAAGGTGTTATGCCTTTTTATGTGGCCAAAGTATTTTAGCTGTCGAACTTTGACCTCCCTCATTAGTTCTCTTTTCATACCTAGATTTTCTAGGACCTGCTTATTTGTTTTCATCTCTTTCCATGAGATACGCCCCATTCTTCTATATATCCACATTTCAAGAGCCTCAATTCTTTCTTCCAAATGCTTATTCATCGTCCATGTTTCTGCACCATACAGAAATGCAGAATATATATAACACTTTATGATTCTCAGTTTTAATTTGTGAGATAACTGTTTGGATGTCAGTATATGTTTCATGTTGTTGAATGTAGCTTTGGCCATTCCTATTCTCTTCTTGATTTCTGTTTCACATCTGCCATCTTCTGTTATTATATGACCGAGATATACGTAGCTCTTGACTTGTTCCAGGATTTCCCCATTTACGCTTATCTTTAATGTGGGTTTATCGTCTGTTTTGCTAATTATCATAGTTTTTGTTTTCTCAATATTAATGTCGAGTCCATATTCATGACTTATACTGTTCACTTGCTTCACTAGTTCCTGTAACTCCTGTTCGCTTTCAGCTAACAACACGGTATCATCTGCATATCTAAGGTCTTTATTGACCTTCCACTGATGTTCAGTCCTGGTATTTCCTGTATCTGTTTGAAAATTTTTTCAGTGTATAAATTAAATAGGCAGGGGGACAGCACACAACCTTGTCTGACACCTCTTTTTATGTCTATGTATGGTGAATAATTCCTTCCAGTTCTTACTGTGGCAGTTTGCTCCCAATAAAGGTTACTGAGTATTCTTATATCTTTTCCATCAATACCTATGTCTTCGAGGCATTCAATTATTTTCTCATGATGGACTCTGTCAAAAGCCTTCTTATAGTCAATGAAGCACATATACATACTTTTTTGGACCTCTGTATATTTTTCTGCTAATATTCTTAGGCAAAATATTGCCTCTCTTGTTCCACTGTTCCGTCTAAAACCAAACTGTTCTTCCTGGATTTCGCTGTCTACTTTACTTTTTATTCTTTCCTGTATGATTTTGAGCAGTATCTTAATTGCATGACTCATCAGGCTGATTGTTCTGAAGTCTGAACATTCTGTTGCATTTGGTTTTTTGGGCAATGTTATAAAAACTGATGTCTTCATGTCGTGTGGTATATATCCTGTATTGTATACATCGTTGCATATTTCTGTGATTGTATCTATACCAAAGCTCTCCAGAGCTTCTATCATTTCAATTTTTATGTTATCCATGCCTGCTGATTTTCCTTTTTGTATCATATGAATGGCATTCTCTACTTCTGATCTGAGAATGTTTGGGCCTTCATTAGAATCTGGTGATGGTTTTTTACCTCTGTTGTCCTCGAATAATTCTTTTACGTATTCTGCCCATCTGTTTGATATGTCTTTCTCATCAAGTAATATTACACCATTTTTGTTCTTGATACAGCTTCCTCCTTGTGCAAACCGTGACCGATTTGATAATTTCTTTATTTCTTCATGCATATCTCTTGTCCTGTGCTTTGCTTCCAAGTCTTCTATTTCCTTGCATTTTGTTTCTATCCACCGTTCTTTTGCTTCTCTACACATAGTACGTATGTCATTGTCTATTGTTTTATATTCTGGAGTGTTTTTTGCTTTCTTTCTTTCGGTCATTTTATTCAAGATGTCATCTGTCATCCAAATTTGATTTTTCTTAGACTCCTTTTTAGGTAAATTTGCATTTGCTGATTGTATGCTTGTTTTTAAGCATTCCCATTTTGCGGTTGCTTTTTCTTCTGGGTTTTCTCTTCTATACTGCTCCATGCTTTCTGTCAATAACTGTTGATATTTATTTTTGACGTCGATTAAATATTTCTGTTTTATATCTGGTTGTTTCAGCGCTGATATTTCTATCTGGGGTTCCTCCTGTCTTCTGTTTCCTGCTCTTTTCAGCTTTATATTTACTTTGATGACGACTGGATTGTGATCTGAATTTATGTCGGCACCAGGATATGTCTTTGCACTTGTGACACTGTTCTTAAATCTATGTTTTATCATGATATAGTCGATTTGATTTCGTGTTATATCTCCTGGGCTTTTCCATGTGTATAATTTCCTTGGGTGGTGTTCAAAAAAGGTGTTACATATGACCAGCTGGTTTTCTTCACAGAACTGGATAAGTCTGTCTCCTCTATCATTTCTTGTCCCTAATCCATACTGTCCCACTATTTTCTTGTATTTTCCTTTTCCTACTTTTGCATTCATATCACCCATTACTATCAACACATCTGTTGATTTGACTGGTTTAAGTGTGTGTTGTAGCTCTTCATAGTATTCTTCTATTTCTTCCTCGCTGTGATCTTTAGTTGGTGCATAAGTTTGTAAGATTGATATGTCGAATGGCTTTGCTCTCATTTTTAGTAACATCATTCTGTGTCCAGTATCCACATACGTATTTTTCTAACTCCTTCTTTATCAACATTCCTACCCCTCTTTCATGTTTTTCTCCGCCTGAGTGTATAAGCGTGTACTGGTCTCTTTTTATGTAGCCTGTATCCAAAAGTCTTGCCTCTGCAACTCCCAGTATATCGAGTTTCATGTCTGTTGCTTCTAATATAAGATTGTCAAGCTTTCCTTCTCCGTTCAGAGTTCTAACATTCCATGTTCCTATTTTTAGGCTTCTCCTACTAGTTTTTAGGTGGTCTTTCTCAGAATGCTCCCTTTCAACAGAATTTAAGGAACACTCGTCATTATGTACTTCCTTACTCATTAGAGGAGTTGCCTCTTCCCTGTTAATTTGTACAGTAGATTCTTCCCCAGGGGACAGAGAGTTCTCTACATATCGTTTCTTATCTTGTTGTTGTGATCCCATTACATTCTGTAGGAAGTACGTGGTAAGGCCCCAATCTCTTCCACGGTGGCTAGCCATTGTCTTTTTTCTATGTCCGACACGCCTCCAGTGCGCCACACACTTTGCTGTTTCGCTTTGCGAGCCGTTGATCTTCTCAGATTCCTCCGCCTCACTCACCGTCTCAGTCTTTGTGTACTAGGGATGGACATTCCCTTGAGTAAGATTGCTCCTACTCCACCCATGTAGTTTAGCCAGTCAGCCAAGACTGTTGCCCGGGATGTGGCCACCGCCGTACACAAGCGGTATTCGAGGAGCCATACATGAGCTAGATAAAGAGAGGAGAACCAAATAGGATCCTGACTATCCTAAAAAGGACATGGCTGTCTCTCACCGTGAGGTACTATCTCTCTCTCTTTATCCTACATCCCCACCTAAATCAGAACATGGAGAATTATGCAGATGAAATACTGAGACAACAAAATCAACAGGCTATGCAAATGCAACAAGCACAAATGGCTCCATAACAAGTACCGCTTCCGCCAGAGCAAGGAGATATAAATTTGATGGTGTTACAAAACATGACTGACACGTTACAACATGTAGATCAACATGCTAAATTTAGAACCATTAAAAACTTCATAACTCCATTTAGTGGTGACCCCATGAAATTTCGACAATGGATGGTGGATATGGATAAGTTTGCTTACCTTATTGACGCCACAACAGATTTGGAAAAAAAGAAAATAGTGTTTTTATCATCGGAAGGATTGATAACTGATTTTGTGAGAAGAAGAGCGAAGGCCTACCCAAGTGAAACCTTTGAGGAATTGAAAAGAGTGCTAGTGTCACGATATTCTAACATAACGGACGCCGAGCACGCTTGGACACTTTTGAGAATGATAAGGCAAGAGAAAATGGAATCGGTGCAGATGTATGGCGACCGACTCTTAAACTTAGCTGAAGATGCTTTCGTGGGAGGTAGCATACCAACAACCGAGCTCGAGAAACACTTAGTGGGAATTTTTGTCGATGGCCTCTATTCAGATTCTCTGAAAATGCACATGTTAAGAAAAGATCCTCAGTCAATTACACTGGCCATCCAGATAGCAGTTAATGAGGAAAATGTCAAAAAAAGATTTCAGCAGAGGATTGGAAGATTGCCATTGCTAAACCATGAATGCCAGCATCCTCAACCTGAACCATTCTACCAACGTACGCAAAATGAACCGCTGTTTCAGCATCAACAATATGAACCATCGCCTCATCAACCTATGGAAGTAGACCATGCTAGACCTCGTTGGAATCGAAATCAAGAATATCACAGAAGATCAAATAACACACACAGAGAACTAAGACACACCTTACCACAACCAAATGAAAGAGAGCATAAGATACACCATATAGAACCCTTGATGCAACCACCAACCTGCTACAACTGTGGATCCGTGGGTCATGGTTCAATGACATGTAGAAAACCCCAGTACCAATCTATGAGTTCGAGAAACCACTACCTACCCCAAAACAATTACAACGGTGAATATCAACGCCAAGTCCACTATCCAGAAAACTACCCAAGAAGACCCCAACAAAATAGAAACAATTTTTCCCAAGCAAACAAGAAGGTCGGGAAACGGGACGGCTCCACATTAGCAGAGATCAGATGTGACGGCCGAAAAAAGAGATCTCTAAATGAAAAAATGAAAGACAGAAACGAACAAGCGAATCTCAACATTTGTCCAGACCCCAGTTCATGTATAATAGAAATAGGAAAACAACAATTTAGAGCATTAATAGACACAGGAGCAACTGTAAGTCTTATCCGGGAGAAGCTGTATTATCAAATTCAACACATGGCAAATTTTTCCAGAAGAACAGTACAAATGAAATCAGTAACAGGTCAAGCACTAAAAGCAGTGGGAACGGCTTATTTGACATTTAAAATGGGAAGAGAAATTCTACGCCATAACTTCATTATAACGAGAGGATTATCAAGAAACTTCATAATAGGAAGAGACTTCCTCATCAAAAATAATGTGAGGATATACTTTGATTTAAAACAACTAAAAGTGAACAATACATATGTACCATTTCAGGACGATATCCATATCGCAACCCTGGTTCGAACTACGGCACCGGTTACTCTGAAACCGAATTCAGTAACTCTAACCAGGGCTAAAATAAAAAGATCTCCATACTTTGACATAGGACAGGCTGTATACATATCACAAATTGAAAATGAAAGAAATAGAGGAGATCCACACATAGAAGCACAAGATGGCATCGTGGAAATAAATATACGAAGAGATTTTCCAATAATGGTACTAAATACGTCAGGTACAACCACCACTATTCCCAGAGGTACAGTAATAGCAAAGATCCAGACGGAAAGGAAAGATGTATTGACCAAACTATTCAAGGCCAAGAGCGTCTATCCAAAATCCCAGATAAACAAATTAAGATCTTCATCCCATCCCCATCCTTACAAAACTCTAGATCCTATAGAGTCAACAAGAAGAAACATTCCAAATACAAAAGAGTCGAAAGAAAAAATGTCTCTGGACCGAAGGAGCACAAATAACAGAAAGAAATATGTAAAACCTGACTTGTTATTCGCTGACGATTTGGATAGAGAAATCATACAAGGAAGGTATGAAAGAAAAAATAAGTACCATACTTCATGGAACAGAGAGAATATTGTGGGAACAGTTACATCTTATGCATACCCAAGAAACCGGACATATTCAAAGAATCGCCAGTTCTATGATAAATTGCCAAGAGACTCGAAGAGTAGGTACACCGACGAACAGACACAGAAAAGAGAATACCGCTTTTGTCCACCAGAAAGGAAAATGACGAAAAAATTTCATTCAGATAGAACGAAAGAATTGCTAGCAACATTACAGACAACAGATGAACTAAAACCCAGACTTGAAAAATTCATAACGAAACATCAAGATGTATTTGCGATATCTGACATAGAGTTAGAAAGGACTACAACCGTTACCATGGAAATAGAAACTACAACTGAAGAACCCATAACCCTCAAACCGTACCACACCCCACTAAAGAATCGAGGGATAGTGGAGAAGCGACATGCTAGCAGCTGGGATAATTTAAACGCCCAGATAATCATCATGGTCCTTCACCCATTGTGATAGTAACAAAGAAAGACGGTAGCTCTCGCTTTTGCTGTGACTACAGAGCGTTAAATTAAAATCACCAAAACGATATCCTACCCTCTACCCTAGAATTGATGATTATTTTGGCCACCTTGGGTAACTCAGACTGGTATACCTCACTAGATGCCGCTCCGGATTCTGGACAATACCATTGTCTGAAGAATGCAAAGAAGTAATCTACTTTCTGTACACACATGGGATCATATAGTTGGAATGTATTACCTTTTGGACTGAAAAAAAATAGCCCGGCTACTTACGTAAGTTTAATGGATGAAGTGTTGCAAGGACTGAACTCATTTTTATTTAAGGGAACAATGGAAGAACACCTGAAACATGTCGAGACTGTTTTCGACAGAATGATGATTGCACAAAGTAAAGTTTGTGAAAACTCAGCAAATTGCCGTTTCCTACAGAAGGAAATAAAATATTTGGGCTTTATTGTCAACTCCAACGGAATCAGACCGGACAGTGAAAAGATTGAAGCTATCCAAAAGATCCCTCCACCTACCACAGTACGTCAATTAAGAGGATTCTTTGGGTGTTGTGCGTATTATCGAAAGCACATTATCAATTTTTCTAAAGTAGCTGAACCATTACTGAAACTAACCAGGAAGTATGCCAAATTCCGCTGGACTGAAGATTGCAAAAAAAGCATTTGAGTACCTGAAGACAGCCTTAACCACCGTACCTTTTCTAGCTCATCCAGACTTGAACAAGCCCATGATTATATACACGTACGCATCAAACACAGCAGTAGGCGCGTGCCTTGTACAAGACAGATCACCAGACGAACCGCAAGTGATAAAAAATTTTCCAAACGAAAAACCGATAGCCTTCCTTTCCCACACATTAAGCCGAACACAGAGGAGATGGACTTACGACAGAGAAGGAAGGATGCTATGCAATCCATTACGCCCTCCAGAAATTCGATTTTTATATCCGTGGAAACCCAGGTTATCATCAGAACAGATCACCAACCACTTGTAAGCTGGCTAACTAAGACTGCAGAGCAACCCAAGAAACTCCAGACCTGGGCGATAAATCTCCAAAGTTACAATACAACCATTGAGTATATTCCTGGAAAATTGAATACGTGTGCTGATCTTTTGTCCCGAATTCCATATTCTGACACCAATGAACCAGACTCCCCACTCCTTGAATCTACATCGGACATCGACGATAACACAAAGGAAATTCATGCCATAGACTCTCAAAACTCAAGACACAACGATGAAGAGGTGACAACCCAAGAACCTGAACTACAACATGGAACCACATTTGATTTACCATCAGACAACCAAGGAACAGAAACGTTTGAACAGAATATCGACTTTAAGAAAGAACAATTGAAAGATGAAACATTAGTTAAGATCATTACACAGGTTCGTACAAATCCAAAAGAGAAGAAAGACTACATCATCCTTTCGGAAGATAATATCTTGTATCATATTGGCTCTAGAGACAATGGTACTCTACAAAAATGTATACCCAAATCACTAGTTCCAAAAGTATTACAACAGTTTCTTGACGAAAACGGGCATTTTGGAAGAGACAAGACTCTAGATGTGATCCTAAAACGTTATTACTGGCCCACGATGATTAAAAATATCATAGAGTATGTTGGGACATGTAGGGTTTGCAAGCTAAGAAATATGAGAACTATTCGAGCCCCTAACCAAGAAATGTCTTATCCGCATTACCCAATGGAAGTTATTAGCTTGGATTTATCTGGACCTTACCCCACAACTTTAGGAGGACACAGATACATTTTACACATCGTAGACCAATACACGGTATGGCCAGAATGTTTCCCCTTAGAAAATGCCACATCAACCCTCATCACTGATGTTTTCCTACAACAATTTTTACCACGACATGGATGTCCCAAGCGTGTAATCACTGATAACGGGAAACAATTCGTAGGAGAGCCCTTTGCTTCAACTCTCAAAAGGTTAAATATCAAACATACTACGACTGCATACTACCATCCGCAGTCAAATGGGAGAAATGAGCGAATGCATGCCACCATGCACGATATAATAGCCAAGTTTATTGCCGGACAGGGTCAATACTGGGACCTATATATCAATCAAGCTTTAGAAGCAATTCGAATTAATATCAATGATACTACTGGATTTTCACCGTTCTACCTGCTTTACGGAAGAGAACCAACTTTTCCACTAGATAATCTTTTGGCGCCACAGAGAAAATATTTTGGCGAATGTCCTATCCAAATTACGCTCCAACAGAAGCATAGAGCTCATGTAATAGCCCATCGGAAAGTAAGAAAAGCCTTCGAAAAAAATGCACGAATTAAGAACAAAACAGCAAAACTCCAAGAGTTTAAGCCTGGAGATTTGGTTTATTTTCGGAAACATGTGCGAACGAACAAATTCGATAACCATTGGATTCCTGGTTTTAAAGTGTTGGAACGAAAATCGACAACCAATTACATCCTGTGGAATGAAGAAAGAGATACCACAACGAAAGCTCATGTGTCCCAGATGCGTCTTGACGACCACAGACCACTCACTGTCACGAAAAAACAAGCTGATAGACCCACGAGATTGTCTACCCTAGCGCAACCTCCCTCATCTTCCACTGATGATGAATTACCCAACTCAGATTCCTCCTCCCATGACTCCGATATCCCTTCACAGAATTTGGATACGTTCGTCAAACGTATTAGAGATAACAGAGATTCATCTTCTAGTGAAAACAATATCCCTCTGCAGGAGCTAAGACAACGCCTTATTCAACGTCAAGAGAGAGGTCATGCGTCTTCCAGTAAAGAGAATATACCTTTGCGAGAATTACGACAACGTCCTATACAACAGAAAGAGAGCTTTCCAGACGTTACAAAATTTTGCAATCCTGAACCCACCGATCGACATGATTATCAATCATCTCAAATGGCTCCATTGTATGATGAAGAAACACCAGATATTCTTTACCCAGACACAGATTCGATGACCAGTGCATCTAACTCTACTTTGTGCGGTATGGACGAATCAAGAAGGACACCTGATAAACGGAAATACGAGCCTTCCTCTTCAGATTCCACCCCTCTAGCCAAACTACCGAGATTGCCGCAAGAGCACATTTTTTATTAAACCTACGAAGCAAAGACGTCGTACAAATCCCCAACGCTTCTCACACGATGTCGACATGGTTAACGACGATACTTCACTCCCTACCCCTACGGTTAATATTTTACCAAATGTTTCACCTCGCATGGATAAATGCATGCTTTTGTCCCAAATGATGTCGTTATTAGCTAACAAGCTGTGACTGGAATTTCGAGGAAATGTTTCCACACTTCCTGCTCGTTGGACTTTACATAAACCTTTGCGTTGCTACGGAAACCTTATTACTTCGTGATTCAACTATATACGAGTTTGCAAAGGAAGTATCTGACTCTTCGTCGTCAAGAACAATCAAAATCACGATTTGTATAAAATGACATTTCTGAATTGATGAAGCCAAATTCGGTAGTACCTCTATTGACTTACCACAAATCCCTCGTCTGGATTTATATCAAGTGAGGATGTCCATTAGCGACCTTCACGTCTTCTCTTTACTCCACCAGACGCCAGAGAGCAAACCGCCCGTTCATTGGGATGCCCTAGCGTTTCTATTCCGGACTACAACCGAGTTTTCTATGCTAGATTCTCAGTACAAACACTATCGAGTCACCAACAGATTATATGACACGTTGTGGATAAGTCGTGCCGGTTTTAATAGTACTTATTCCGCGGTACAAAATACATGTAAACAGATCAAACCCATAGTGTCTTGAACATTAGTATTCACACCTTAACGACTATACGTGACTTTACAGCGGGATTGGATCGCTATTATCACATGACACGATTGAATAGCTTATATGATTGGACATTTTCAAATTTTCCGTTTATAGTTCAAGATTTTTTGTACCAGTGTTATAGTTTTTCAATTCTTCAATTGCATTTGATCCTCCCAGTACACATTAAGGATTTTCGCCGCATTGTGTTGAGTACCCTCATTTCCCCACATACGCGTTTCGATGATTAGTAATTTTGTTTGTTAAAATTTAAATTGTTGCGGACAATTTTGATGTTTGGATGTCTTCATATAGATTGACCGGTATGCATACATTCACCTTATATCGACCGTGCGTTTTCATGATATCCCCTATGTTCCCTCTTATGTACTATAAAGATGTATACCATTGTTTTACTAGATTTGCAAGTTTGTTGGGTTATTAGTTGATAGAACTAGGAAAGTGTCTCTCTTTGAGATACATTTTTGTAGCATGGGGACGTATATGTAACCGGAATGATGATCACATTAGTAGTTTAGTAATTATCCTTTAAATAATTTCAGTACGCAAGTTATTGATGACGTAATTTTCACATAGCCTCTTATCGACATTTTAAAATAAAGACTTCTAGACAGTTACAGGAAATGATACGAGACCTGAAAACCTCTAAACAGAATTAAAAAATACCCTCGAATAAAAGCTTATACCATTCGCTATCATAGAAACTTGTGTAGAAACTTGTGAAGTAAATATGACATCGACAAAACTAGTGGAATATCCATCTTAACTAATGGCTTCGCCAATGAAATAGTTCATCTCAAACATATCCGTATTGACTGACAAATCAAAGTAACTTCCCCCCAAACAGTCTTAGGAACCAGTTTGTATATATTGACGGCCCAAAACCCTTAGCAAAAGAGAGCCAAACAAGAGTCAAAGAAGAGTCGAAGAAGAGTAAAAGCCAAGAGCCAAAGCCAGGTCATTCCGGATAGTCCAAGAGCCTTAGGTTCCTAGCAGATTTGCTGACCGCCACTTTATATTGGCAAGAGAATAATGGCTAACCTGACCCCTAGCCCTATGACAACCGTATACTTCAGGTTGGTAAAAGGTCCACTCGACTTAGACTTACGCATAGTAGACAGGATGAAATAGATATACATAAGCTCATCAAAATGCACTGATGGATTTTAGGAGATGATTTCGTATGAGGAAACGAATGTTACTGAACTGAGAATAGGATCATCTTGTAATTTACCGCCATACATCTGAAAGAAACCAAAATAAACTTTTCATATACAACGTCGGACTTTGCTTAAATTGCTGTTGGAAGTTGTTGAGTTTGACTTGTACATTGTTTAGGAACTCTATATGAAAAAAATGGACCGTACTGCCTTTTATATTACATTGTGATTACTTCCAACTATCAAAATCTGAATACGAACCTGGATCCCGTACCCTTTGATCAAGTTAAACAATACCTCTGGAGGATCATCCAGTTAACTCAAATTTGACACAGCAACCTTAAATATATTGATACCGCCAACTTAAATATATTTATACTGTGAACTCGAACTTGTCAATTAAAGGTTATGTAACTAAAAAGATAGAATACCGTTGGAATGCTTCCTTTGCTGTCCTTTAATTCCTTCAACGGAGAATAGCTCCTTAATTAACTGGTCACAATTAATACATTGGCACAATACCTGCTTCTTAGTTGGTGTGCCAATGTAACACGCATTCTCGCTATAACATATATACCTATCGAGCTATTCTGACCTGCTTTAATAATTTTCCGACGGATTATTCATTTATATAGAAGAATGTTAAATGAAATGAAATAGAACCCCAAACCAGTTTTACTCCTAAAATACTACCTATGTGAATACGGGCACATATATCACCCCATTTCCAACGGGAAAATAGAGCGGCTAAATCGCTCTCTTAAACAAATGCTTGGGAAAGTAACTGCAAAATACCCGCAGGACTAGGATAGAGTGCTCCCAGCTGTATTGTTCGCTTATCGTGAGATACCTAACGAACATACAGGATTTGTGCCGCTTGAGTTAGTCTTTGGTGCCAAACCAAGAGGGCCCATGTCTATACTGAAACAGTCATTGGTTGGAGCTGACATGCATGAGGATGTCCAAACCTTCTACAAATACGTGGTTAACCTTAGAAAAAAAATTATCGACGCAGTAGAAGCGTCAGAGAAAGCTAAACTTAGCTAGATTATTTGTTAACCAGAACAGAAAGCTGCGACAATTATGGCCAGGTGATGAGGCCTGTGTATTGTTACCCAATAAAGACAATAAATTACTTGTATCTTGGAGAGGACCATATACTGTACTTGAAAGATTGTCAGATGCTGACTACATTATATCTATTAAGGGAAAGGACAAAAATCTTTCACATCAACATGCTGCAACAATTTCATTCTCGTCCTCCACATCTTAAACCAGTTTTTGAGGCTATCGACGAGCCTATTGATCGTCGCTCTTCCTTAGCTGTCATACAGGAAGAGTTGTCTGAATTACCTAATATTCCTGAGTCTCTTTTGTCTCTGCCTACTTTACCTCTTTCATCTACTGAGACTTGGAAGGATATTTCTATTTCACCTAATCTTGCTTCATTTCAAAAGGATCAGATTTCTCTAATACTACAATCTTTTCCCAACGTGCTCACGGATATTCCTGGGCGTACAAATATCATTGAACATGATATTCTACTTACTGATTTCAGACCAATAAAGCTTAAACTGTATCCTATCCCTGTGCATTTTCAATCACAGGTGCAAAAAGAAATAGAAGATATGATAAAATTTAATTTAATTTCTCCATCTCATTCTCCATATAACTATATGGTTTTAATTAGAAAGAAAGACTAAACCATTTGGATCTGCTTTGATTTCAGGTATTTGAATAGCGTTACTATCACAGATGCTGAACCTCTACCTTTGTTAGATTCTTTGCTGGATAGACTATCTACAGCAACCTTCTTCAGTAAATTTGATTTATCTAAAGGATATTGGCAAGTACCTCTGTCGGATAGAGCCAAACCTTACACAGCTTTTGCTACACCTTTAGGATTATTCCAATTCAATTTTATGTCTTTTGGACTAGTCAACGTGCCTGCGACTTTTGTCCGTATGATGAGAAAAATTTTCTCTAGTGGTGATGACAGCATCACCTACATTGATGACATTTGCCTTTTCCATGAATCTTGGGGATGATCATGTTCTTGGAATTCAATCATTGTTGAATACTCTTCATCTCCATCATCTTACCGCGAGACCATCTGAAATTCAAATAGGATTCACTGAAATTTCTTTCCTTGGTCACAAAGTGGGAGGCGGTTTTATTAATCCTGAGGATTTCACTATCTCAAAGATCCTGAATCTGGAAATTCCTAAGACAGAACAATAGGTTCGCAGTGTTTTGGGTCTTGTTGGATTCTACAGAAAGTTCTTACTTAATGTTTCAAAAATTACTTCAATTCTGTCATCGTTATTAAGGAAGAACTCTCCAAATAAGATTGTTTACTCATTCAAGCGATGAGTCATTAAATTTATTGACGACATGTTTTTCTAGATCACCAATTTTAAGATTGCCTGAAACTAGATTTCCTTTTATCCTTAGAGTTGACGCCTCTGCTTCGGGGATAGGTGGTACGCTTTTGCAGAGCTTCAAAGATTGTCTTCATCCCATTCTATATGTCAGTCGAAAACTGACACCTACAGAAAAGAAATACCCCATCGTCGAGCGGGAATTACTCGTGGTGGTGTATTGTTTTGCAAAATTGTAACGCTATCTTATTGGCGCGAAATTCGTCCTGGAAACGGATCAATGTGCGTTGTCTTATCTCAAAACAGCTAAATTTCGGAATGAGAGGGCGGCCAGAGCAGCAATGGCGCTCCAGCCATATGACTATGAAATCAGAGCAATTAAGGAAAGTCAGAACGTATTGGCTGATGTACTCTCTAGGTGTGTAAAAGACCCACAATCAGCTAACAACACTGCAAATGCAATAACTGATGTGACGTTACAGCAAACTGATCCACGAAATTTTCATCAGGTTAACAAATAGACCGTGTACAACATATGCACAGATTTTGCTGAATATGCTTGTTACTGCTTGAATAAGTTGAGATATTACTGCTGCTTCTTAGCGAATACATATGAACATATCCTTTGATGGACACAATTATTACACTATCATATTGTTTCAGCTATAAGATGGAATAAATCGCTCAGTGATGCTATTAACACTGTTTGCTTGTATGGACCATGATCACTCAGCACATGATGATGATGAATCCTGAGATCGCCGATTGCAAGTTATACCTTGTATTGCTCAGCTCATCACATGGATGTCATGAACCTTATGTACTTTATCCATACACTGCGTGTGTGCATGAACCACGCATTTATTTCTTGACTACGAATAATCTAACATTCTGAAACATTTCGTTATGGTGCCTTGCTTAGTACACGGTGTAGACTCCACTGTCTAGAAGTATACATGCACAAGGGAGGAGGCAGTAAGCTTTCCTGATGAGACACTTCTTCTTCTTAGATCCTTAACCACCGACCGTCAAAGCAGTCAGTGGCCATCACGCCTAGTGGCGTCTTGTAGGGCAACAACAAATTGATTCCACTTTGCTCGGTCGGTGGTCATCCTTCGTACAGTGCCCCAACTCTGGTTCATTATTTGCATCTCAGCCTCCACAGTCCTCCGCCAAGTTGTTTTTGGTCGGCCTCTCTTTCGTTTTCCTTCAGGGGTCCAAAGCATAGCTGTTCTTGTGATGGCATCGGGGTCTCTTCTGAGGACATGACCAACCCAGCTCCAGCGTCTGCCAGCTATGATGGTGTGCATGTCCTCTTGCTTGCTACGAGTAAGCAGATCTTGGTTGGTGATGGTATTCGGCCAAAAGATACGATGAATTTTTCTTAGGCATGTTGTGTGAAAAGAGGACAATTTTGACATTTCCTTCTCTGTAACTCTCCAGCATTCCGCACCATAGAGAAGCACAGAAAGCACACAGCTCTGATATAATCTTAATTTTGTGCTTGTGCTGTATTGGGAGGACTTCCAGATGTTGTTTAGGCTAAAGAAGGCTGTTCTTGCCTTCTTTAGCCTAAACAACATCTGGAAGACACGTTGCTGCAATAATGCCTTGGTTTCTAGATGATTAATTCCACTGTGAAGGATGCGGCAAACGTCGTAGACTTCATCGTAACGGTGTCTTGAATTAGAAATGTTCACTGGTACTACAAAAGATGCGGCAAGCAGCGTAGACTTTCTTGAATTAGAAATGTTTAATTGTACTGCAAAGGATGCGGCAAGCAGCGTAGAACTTTCTTGAATTAGAAATGTTCAGAGATACTGCACAATCAGCTACAAACAGCGTAGACTTTCTTGAATTAGAAATGTGCAATGATACTGCACCATATGCGGCAAGCAGCGTAGATTTTCTTGAATTAGAAATGTTCACTGATACTGCACAAGATGCGACAAGCGGCGTAGATTTTCAATGTTGAAATATGTTGTACATATCACTGATATATCCTGACACTATGGCAACAAGTATGTCAGTAAAGACCACACACAAGACGATAACAATGGATATATAAGCGTAAGTAAGTCCTCGAAAACAACGTACAGCTGTGCAACTCGCCACATGACTTCTTCCCTTATTTCCTTGTTTTTGTGTTTGTTAAGATACTGATAGTTTGCTTGAAATGAGCTCTTTATATTGCTCTATAAAAAGTATGGGTGTCCAAGCACCCATGAGATGGGTATAAGGTTTTTTCTCTATATCAAATGTATGGGTGCCCGGGCACCCACGAGTTAGGAATCAGATTATGAAAAGCGAGTAGGGGTGAAGGTTAAGTAATGCCTGGCTCAAAGCTATACCCTGCCTATTTTCCGTGATGTTCCCCCACTCCTTGGATCTAGCATTGAAATCGCCAGCAATTAAACACCTTATGTTAGAATCTTCAGACAATTCCGCGAGAAAATTCCAATTACCCTCTGCTGTAAGATGGTCAACATGAGCATATAAATTGTAGATTCGCAACTCCTGACCACCTATATTCACAGCAATCCCCTGCAATTCCGCATCCTCACTAGTTTGGGAATTTGTATCCAGCCACGTATGAGGGAGCTCATGTTTTACATATATAGCTTGCCCTCGTCTACCAGGCCCACATAGACTGGAGTAACATCTGTAGCCTGGGCAATTGATAACACTATTGGTTTTTTAATTTGTCTTCTGGATCATGAGGATATCAAAATTGTAGATGACTGTTTGTATAATTGCTGCACGTTGATTGGCACGTCGACAATTCCAGTATCCTATACGCATATATTTCATCGAGATGCGATCTGCTTTCTTTCTTAACCTTCTCTTTCCTGCCCTTCTCTTTCTCTCTCCTCTTCTCTCCCCTACCTCTCCTTCTGCATGTGTATTTCCTCATATCATTTGCTGCAGGTATCGACGACAGAGCACAATCTTCGTAGCTCCCGCGATGATTCTGGAAAGTTAAAATTCTCATGGTGTATTTGAAATAAATGGTGGAAATATTCGGTCACCCTGGTAGAGCCACCGTACCAGGGAAGAGGCAAGGGACGTCCTAACGGAGTCCATCTGCCTGGTGCCGCCCTACTCGCCCTCCAGACAGCCAATGTTCGCGACTGCTTACCCAGCAGCCATTCAGTCTCTCGGCACATTGGAACAATAGGAAAATTGATGGAGCACATAATGAATGCCCGACTGATGTGGCATCTGGAAGAAAAACATTTCTTAGCCCCACAGTAAGCAGGATTCAGGAAACACAGATCCAGCGAAGACCAGATCATATATATAGCTCAGAAAATTGAGGACGCCTTCCAAGAGAAAAAGCGCACACTGGTTGTTAGGGTGGACTTAGAAAAAGCATTTGACAAGTGTGGAAAGAGGGACTCAAAGTCAAGCTGCAGAGAAGTGAAGTGTGTGGGAGAATGTACAAATGGATCAACCACTACGGTACCTTGAGAATAGAGCTGCCAGAGTACAGCTACAAGGGTAGACCAGTAGGAAAATAATATTGGGGAAGGGTGTTCCACAACAGGATGTCCTATCGCCCACGTTGTTCCTTGTGTACATAAATGACATATCAGAGAATATTCCAAGAAGAACCCACAATGCCTCCTTTCCAGACGACCTAGACCTGTGGATCTCAATAGAATATACCACAACGGCAAGCATTTGGATGCAGCAAGCCCTGACACCATTGGAGGATTGGGCCAAAGCATGGCTTGTGAGGATAAATGAAGGGAAAACAACATACACAGTGTTTTTCCTCTCAAATAAACCACAAAGTTCTAAATTAGTGCTAAATCGGAAAAATCTACATCTCGATGAAAACCTAAACTACCTAGGCACTACCTTTGATCGTCGCTTGACCTGGAATACCCAGATTGAAAGAAACAGGACAAGAGCAAGGCAGAGTATGGCAATCATTAATAAACTTGCTGGCATGCGCTGGGGAACGGATGAGAGAATACTGAAGAAGCTATACACTGGGCGAGTAGGACCAGTACTAGAATATGACATTGCAGCATGGTCAACAGTAGCTAAGTCAAACTTTGATAAAATAAACAGAACCCAAAACTAAGCAATGAGAATCATAACGGGGGAAATGAAGTCAACACCCATTGAAGAGTTAAAAAACGTTTACATACCTCCAGCCAATGGAGGATAGAAGAGATAGCAGAGCCCAGCAACAAGCCGAAAAATTCAAGAGGCTGACAGACCACCCAATGTACCAGAGAAATAAATGGACTTGGAAGGGGAAGACTCAAGCGAAGCAACTTTGTTGAAACAGTCAAAAAAAGATGAACAGACCCATCAATGCAATATCAACAGCTACACCCATCTACAGTGCAAACAAGCTACCAGTTTGGAAACAACAGCACTTCCCTGAAATGAAAAGATTTCAAGTATTGAGAGAAGAAACAACCAAAATGAAACAGAAAGAAGAGTCCTAACCACAAAATACATAGAGAAATATTACCCAATAAACACCTGGATCCATGCATACACAGATGGATCAGCAATAAAAGCAACAGAAGGTGGGAGTAGAGCAGTATTTTTGAGCTTAAGCAATGGCACACAAAAAAGCTGTCAGTCGCAACCGGAAAAGTCTTGAGTAACTTCAGAGCAGAGACCTTAAAAACTGCAGCAGGAGTCCTAATGACAGAAGAAAGCTCAGAAAGACAAGTAGCCATCTTCTCAGATATGCTGTCAGTGATAGCAACAGTGAATAATCATAATAATGCCGACCTGGATAACCTAAGAGTAACACTTCACAAACTGTGTTAGCAATTCAAAAGAGTTGTGATACAGTGGATTCCTTCTCACTGCAACATCCTCGGAAATGAAGAGGATGACAGATTGGCAAAGGAAGGTGGAAAGCTACCTCAACTTGACACAAGCATAACTTATGAAGAGGTCAATAGTTTTATCAAGCGCAATTGAGGAAAAGAGGAAGACCAAAAGAAACACTCAGAAGAACAATAATAAGAGAAGGAAGAACGTTGGGATTAAACAATGTGCAAGAGCTAAGAGGAATGGCGTCACAACGTACAACCTGGAGAGCACTGGTTTCTGCCTTATGCGCCGTGTTTGGTGCTTAAAGAATTTATTATTATTATGATGTCATCATTATCCACTTCCTGCTCCACATGAAGTCTGGGGTTGCTACCTCTGCTTTTGGGTTGATTGTGAAGAAACACGCATGAAGCAGTCACCAGCCCTTGAAGTGGTGGTTCATGAATCCAATCATTTTATATGCTGAGGTTGAACATGTACATCCACAAGCAATTTAAACATGTTAAATGCACAAATATAAAATGATAAAATGTACATTTTACAACTTACTCCGATTATGGGGAATTAATTTACTGACTTCTTGCACATGTAAAATTTCTGAACAGTGGCGGGCCACTGGTTTTAAGAGGCCCTCTTACAGGTGGTTGGAATATGACTTTAATTATAATCCCAAAGTTATTCTGTATGTAGGTTCATAGGACTCGTGGTTTCCAGTACTTTAGTTGAGTTTGCTGCTACTATTTGTTATCCTGGCTGTCTGAAATGTCTTCGTGACGAAATGAAAATGCAGTGAAGTAGTCTTAAAATGTTGAAGATTATAAGCGACATTTTCGCCCACACAACCTTGTGGTTTCGTTGGAAAAAACTCCAATCAGAAGTGGTTTATTTTAGCGCTTCTAAGCCAATCCAACCACGAATTAGTGTCTGATATCAGTACGGTCTTTTTTCCCCCCACTCCTTATCTGTAGAACATTCTCATGACACACAAGATATTTTCTTTACGTGTCATTTACAAATCCTTGTGCCTGTCCTTCAAGATCATAAATGCTGTTATTTATCATAATTGTTGTCATAATCACTTGTCATGTTTGCGAGCTCGCACCTTATCATGTGGAAACCTGGTAGCGTGTATCTTCCCACAAAAGAAGTTGGAGTTAACAATAGGAGTATCGCTTAGTGTAGATTCTTACTCATTCTGAAACTGGCAATAAGCAAAAAATCAATGTGGCAAATCCATTCCTTCGCTACGCATCACCGATAACAAAGGAGAAAATAATAAGCAGAGAGAGGGGTAGGTGTGACAAGATATGACAAGATAACCTTGGTCGATGGGAGTGAAAAAATGCGATAAGGAAGGAGTGAGAAAAAAGAAAAGAAAGGGGACAGGAGAAAGTTAAAGGTCACAGAAAAATGTAACGGTCAAAGATTTGTCACAATATGTACCAAGCCCTGGCTTATAGCATGTAGAGTTACACACAGAGCTGATTACAGATTTCCTATTCAATGCATGTACCAAGCCCTGGTTTATACCATGTAGAGTTATATACACAGTATTGATTACTGATTTCCTATTCAATGCATGTACCAAGCCCTGGTTTATACCATGTAGAGTTATAACCACAGTATTGATTACTGATTTCCTATTTATGTTATACAAGCAACTAAAATCTCATTATGTAAGACAGGCAACTAAAATCTCATTATGTAATCAGGCAACTAAATATCTCATTATGTACAACAGGCAACTAAAATATCATTATGTAATCAGGCAACTAAAATCACATTATGTAATCAGACAACTTAAATCTCATTATGTAATCAGGCAACTAAAATCTCATTATGTAATCAGGCAAATAAAATCTCATTATGTAATCAGGCAACAAAGATCTCATTGTGTAATCAGGCAACTAAAATCTCATTATGTAATCAGGCAACTAAAATCTCATTATAGATAACAGGCAACTAAAATCTCATTATGTAATCAGGCAACTAAAATCTCATTATGTAATCAGGCAACTAAAATCTCAATATGTAAAACAGGCAACTAAAATCTCATTCTGTAATCAGGCAACTAAAATCTCATCACACAAAAAGTGTTACTAAAATCTCGTCATGTAAAACAGGCGATTAAAATCTCATAATGTAAACGTAGAACGATAATCCCATTACACAATATGTGTCATTAAAATTTCATCATATAAAACAGGTGACTAAAATCTATCACTTAAAACATGCAATTAAAATCTAAATATATAAAGCAGGCAACTAACATCTCATCACATTAAACAGGGATTAAAATTTTGACTCGTGAAAAGAATTATTAAAATCCCATCACATAAAAAAGGAAACTAAAATCTTATCGCGTAAAACATGTTGCTACAAAAATTATCAAGCATTGGTGGAGCAAATACAATGTTTTTGCTCATACTTCCTACAAGTGGGCCATATGCAGTGATGGCTCTCACACTCATATGGAATAAATAAAATGGATAAAAATATCAGCTGAATTTACAAGATCTGCAAAACTAATAGTAACAGAAAGACAGTCAAGGGTAAAAGTAATGAAAGAAAGACTGTGCTTGCTGCAACATTTTCAATGGTTCAGGCAACATTAAAAACATCACAATAAAGTACAGTTGACATTCAAAAATCCGGCAACCTCCAGACCTGAGGAGTGCCGGATTGTTGAAAATGCCGGATTTTTTTGGGTTATATATGCTGTATATATTTAACAGAAAATGACTACGTGTACAGTTCTTTAAAGAAAGAAAATTAAATGTTTACGTTTTACACCACTTCTTTTATTTGCTGAATCCATAATGGGGCTATACAGCAGCAAATAAATGATAAAATGAGAAGAAATGAACAGGAATGCCTGTTAACACGTGCAAGCAAGACCCAACAGCTGCATCAAAACATAAACGGCTCAAGAAAACAGTGGCGCGCCAACGAGGTAAATTAAAAAATGCGCTCCGAAATCCATTCCGGAAAACTGAAGGAACCGGATTATCGATGGCCGGATTTTTGAATGTTAACTGTATAATTCACTCTTAAATATCACTCCAAGCTAAATCTCCTTTTTACACTAAATATAATCTTAAAAATGAAATGATCAAAACTAAATGAATGAGGAAGTTGGTAAGTGAATAAGGTTATCCAGAAAATTTTTTTGCATAGAAATAAAATTTCTTATTTCAATTCAAGAGCAACAGTCTCAACCTTTTTTCCATGGAAGAACCAGATGGCATAAGTAATCATTCTCTCCACAACTTCCTGATCATATAATGCTTTAAGAAAAACATAACTGAAGAACTTTTCCTGTCCTTAAAAAAATTAATACTTATGTTTAACATTAAAAAAAATCTAAAACAAGTCTAATTTACTCTTAAATGTCTCCACAAGCAAAATCCCATTCATACTTTTAGGTTTACTTTCAATGTCACACCCTGTTTGGGAAGCCCAGTAACGAAATAAAACAAACACAACTAAATATAATCTTAAAAATGAAATGATCAAAACAAAATCAATGAAGAAGTTGCCATGCGCATAGAGTTTATCCAGTATTACTTGCTGCCAAAAAATTTCACAGGACATTTGAACGGATATTTTGAACTACGCACAAGTATTCATTCATTCATTTCCCCTTGTAGGAAACCTGCACCAAAGCATTCATGTCTCTAACAGCTTCAGTTTCTCTAGCTATTTACAAAATGCATAAGAGCGCAGTAGGCCTATTCTTTCTTTGTCTCCTCAGATGCCCCTAGAAATAACCCTAACCCTAACACAGCTATTCTCAAAATATCTATGCTTAATTATTGCATTATTTTGCCATGAAACCCTTGACAATGTCCCACAGAACCCCAGGGTTCATATGGGCTCTAGTAGGGAAACACTGACATTAAACATGCAACAAACTTGGTGATATTTTAATAGTATCCATGTGATGCTTCTTTGTATGTATCACAGTTTAACATAATGAGATTTAGTACATAACGTACATACTTACTTGGGTCGATGTCTCCATCTTCTATTGTTATGGTTCTTGTGGTCTAGTGCACTGGTTGACCTAGTAAAGTTTAGTGCACTGGTTGACCTAGTAAGGTTTTGAGCACTGGCTGACTTAACAGGGTTTAATGCACTTGTTGACCTAGTACCAAAACTTGTCAGTGATCTTGGACCTAGATCAATGCCAATGTTGTCTCTGTGTATATGTTCACCTGGCATTGTTACTGAAATGACAAACACGAATTCACTGTTTGTGAAACTTGAAGAGTTCATATACCATGGAAGCATGTTCACTGAAGATGGCAGAATGTGCAGAGAAATATAAAAATAAGATGTCGAATGATTAACACAGTGACTAACAACCAATTTCAATGTTGAAGCACTCATACTACTCCATATGGACGTAAGTGACAATTGATAAAAAGCATATTTATACCATTCTTAGCTATCTGTGTCAAACATGGTCATTATCTAAGACATGGAGGAGGAAGATCACAATTTGTGCAATAAGTAAAGCTGAAAATGTCACTATAAGAGACAGCAGGAGAAACAAAGACATCAAGAAGCTGATAGGAACAATATCATGCAACAGCAACATGGATAGACAACAAATAAAATGGAATAGACAACTCATCAGCAGATGTACAAAACATAAAATGGTACAGACAACTTATCAGTGGAGAGAGAACAAATAAATTGTTGCAGGCTGTGGTGTGTTTGTCTCCCCTGCTCTGCAGCAGTGGTCCAACGATGGCCAAACTTAAGAGCATAAAAATGAAGGTCTTCAAAGGTATCAACCTTCACTCAAGATTGCTCTTGGCAGAGTTACAAATAGAGTAATGATACTTCTATTTTAGGGAGCCTCACAGGAATTTTAAGAAATCAAGTATAACAACAGAGATCATGTAAGCTGTCATGAAGTTTTTATCTTCCCTCCCCTTCTGTAAGGAAAAGAAAGTTGCTTGCATTATCTGAGTCCCCAACTGAAATGATTCAGTAAAATATTACTTTAATAGCTCTGTATGGTTATGTATTTAAATTAATGGAGTCATACCGGTGCATTTCACTCAACAATGATTAAATCAACTATCAATTTGTATTTACAGATAACAAATTTAATAATTCAATACCATAATACCTGCCGTAAGTACTTCGGTCGGTCGGTCAGTCAAATTTTGCACACCATCATTTGCGCACTTTTTCTATTTTCTAGAGAGTACATTAACTTTTAACCACAGCTAAGAGGGTGCAACTGTGGTTGAAAGTTAGACAATAATTGTATTGTTTACCCTTACATGTACTCTCCCAACAATAGAAAAAGTGCACACATGAAGGTGTGCATGAACAGTTTGATTATGGAAAGAAGCCAACAACACAATTGATAAACGGTACATGAACTGGAGTTTCATCAAACTTCAAACGTTGTTCTCAGAGGCAGTAAGTCGACCATGGCTTCTCAGAGGCAGTAAGTCGACCACAGCAAGATTTTAAAAGATGCATGAACAATTACGAGACATGTTGTCACAAAAGAAATGTTAAATATTTAGTCAATTTATGGTCCCTTAGATCATTATCACTGCTCCACATGTCATTTAGGTAAGGTTACCCAATGTCTTCATATTTAATACGTCCATATAATTTTCACTACAAATATCTTATGACTGTCGCCTGCAATGAAATGACCACATTAGTGATATTACCGTCTGTAATACATGTAACAGAAACAACACACTATAATTAATAATCTGTCAATGTTGATGGGTTATTGCTAGTCAATTATAATTACTTACTTAGTTGTCCCTCTTCTACCATGAGGTGTAGAGGTTTGGAAGAGAGCACCAAATTATCCCATCAGCTGTCTTCCTCCTGGCCTGGTTCCATTCTAGTCCTCAGTCCTTCAAAGATTGTCTAATGTTGTCCTCCCAGCGGACTCTGGATCATCCTGGAGGTCTGGATCCCTAGCTCATAGTTTCCCATGCTTGTCGTGGTAGCCGATCTTCTCCCATTCTGCAGACATGGCCAAACCATCTTAGTTGTGACTGTTCTACGTGGGTCTGCAGGGGTTGGGTTTTTAGGCCTTGATGTATCATCTGATTGTGGACCATGTCTCTTCTCGTTACTTCAACTACCTTCCTCAGATACCTCATTTCTGAGGTTTGGATCTGGCTTTTGTGAGTTGTAGTCATTGCCCATGACTCGCATCCATACGTCAAGACTGGGACATAGATGGAGTGGTATACAGCCATCTTCATCTTCTTACCAACTTCTCTTTTGCTGAGGAATCCTCGATTTATGGCCTCAAAAAGTCTCCCAGCTGCTGCTCTTCGAGTGGCCAACTCTTCTTTGATGCCTCCCTTCCAGTCTATGATAGCTCCGAGGTATTTAAAGATGTAGACCTGCTCCAGGACCTGTTTTTCAAGCTTAATCTGTTGCCTTCTTTCTTCTCATGATATCACCATGGTTTTTGTTTTAGAGCTGCTTATAACCATCCCTCTCTTCTCCAGCTCTTCCTTCCAGACTTGCAGGTTGGACTGAAGATAATTATAATTAACAAAGTTAAAATAGGGTTTTCATGAAACACAGAAGCACTGATGTTCTCACCACTGACTTTAAAGTGGCTATGGTTAAAATAAAGTTCTTTTGCTGAGCCTGGCAGATATACTTAAGTTGTTGGTGTTTGGTTCTGTCACTTTTGGTTCCAAAGGGTGTCAAATTATGTGGCGGTAGCACTCCCTGGCGGTAATGCTGGGGGGTAACCACTCTAATTGTCAATGTAAGTTTCTTCAAGACTTGTCTAGCGTAGACTGCTGGCAACTTGAACCACAGACTTGTACCACAAACTGAGAGAAAACAAATAGCTCTTCTAAGTACATAGTCTCCTGACATGAGAATCAGGCGCCCTCCACTTTCATTCCACCATTTCATCTTCCTCAGAAACTTTACCCTCTGTGAGCATTAACGTGAAACCCAGTGAGTCGGATGAAAGTGCGTTTGGGCAGCGGTAAATGACAAGTGCATTATTTAACCATGTTTGAATATACACATAAACTTAATAAAATGTTAACATAATATATACACCAGGGTGCCATCATCATCCACTCCCTGCTCCACTAGGAGCATGGGGCTACCTCTGCTTTTGGGTTCCTTGTGAGGAAACCTGCACAAAGCAATCACCAGCTCTTGAAGTGGTGGTTCATGAATCCAATCATTTTATATACCAGCCTCATATGAAACTGTACATCCACAAGCAATTTACATATTTTAAATGCACATACATAAAATGACAAAACGTACATATTACAACTTACTCTGATTACCGCGAATGAAGTTACAGACTTCTTGCACAGGAAAAACTTCCGAATAGTGTCAGGCCACTGGTTTTAAGAGGCCATCTTACAGGTAGTCAGGGTATTACTTTAATTATAATCCCAATGTAGGCCGTAAGGAGGCAGCCCCTCCACCATGCAAATGCACAACAGGCCAATCACCTGTTTGCTGAACTACAATACAAGAGAGAAAACCGGACTGATTCTAAAGATGATGAACTGGAACGGACTACGGACTATGACTTATGGAACTTGGAACACAAGAAGTATAAATGGGAAAGAAGAGGAGCTGGTGGAAGAGATGAGGAAAGCAAAACTGGAAATCATGGCTATAACGGAAACAAAGAAAAAGGGAAAAAAGAGTCATGGATCTCGATGGTGACATGCTGCTCTACAGCGGTGTACCCACATCTGAAAGAGCTAAAGGGGCGTGGGTTGCATTGTGGCCAAAAACCAAAAAGATAGTATCAAGGGATGGAACTTTGTCTCGGAGCGAATTATGGCTGTAAAACTAAAAGAAGGAGAAACCATAGTCAACCTTGTCATAGTGTATGGGCCAAATGAGGATGAGAGAGCAGAGGTCAAGGAGGAATTCTTCGAGCTGCTTCAAAGGACAGTAAATGACTGCCTAGATGAAATTATCATGCTCGGAGATTTCAATGCCAGAGTTGGAAATGACCATGCTAGATGGGGTGGAGTTATCGGAAGATATGGAGAAGATACTCTCAATGACAATGGAAAGCGACTCCTTAGATTCTGCAGTGAGCAGAATCTGATCATTACAAACACAAAGTTCCCCCATAAGCGCATGCATGCATACACTAGATGTGAACCAACAAAGAATGAGAAGTCCGTGATCGACTATGCCATAGTTAGGAGGAGCTCATTCAAATATGTCCGGGATGCTAGAGTCTGGATGGGGCCAGAGATTGGAAGTGATCACTACCTGCTTACAATCAAAAGAACAAGTGAAAAAGTTGCACAGCCTAGGAACTGCCCAACATCTTGCAAGAAACTAAGTAAACGAACGGGAGGAATAGCATTAAGACCTACAAGCTGAGAGAGCCCGACATTAAGACCATACATCAGGGGCTTATTGCTACAGAGATGAGAAACACAGAAGAACAACCTGATGACTTGGAAACCCTCTGGCTTAAATTCAAGGACATCATAAAGACAGCTGCTGCAGAAGCATGTGGTGAAGTCCAACTTGGGAACAAGAGAAAGAGGACACCTTGGTGAACAGAGGAAGTCAAAGAGAAAATAAGAAAGAAGAAAATGGCATGGAATCAATACTTAGGAGCTAAAAACACAGCAGGACAAATAGAGAAATATAGAGAATATGTGACACTCAGAACAGAAGCAAAGAACAAGGTGCTAGCAGCAAAACAGAAGTCCTGGGAAGAATTTGGAGAAAACCTAGAAAAAGAAGCGCAAGAAAACCAGAAATTGTTCTATAAGACCCTAAAGAACACGAGGAAGGAAAAACAATGCCCTATCAAATTTATAAAGGACAAATTAGGCAAATTGCTTACTGCTTTGAAGGAAGTAATGGAAAGATGGAAAGAATATTTCTCAGAACTCCTTGATGGTGAGCAAGGTCAAGCATCAGAAATGATAACCACTAGCACAGAAGAGAAAACCAATGGTGGTGAAGATGACATAAAGATGAAAGAACTGAAGGCAGTACTGGAGAAAATCAAGATGGGAAAAGCAGCAGGGCATGATGGTATAGCACCAGAAATAGTTAAGTACATGGGAGCATCAGGCGACCTATTACTTTTAAGGGTCCTACAGGCAGCGTGGTGCAACAAGGCCATACCAAAAGATTGGGAGATTGCCATCATAACACCGATTTTCAAAAAGGGTGACAATCGACAATGTGGAAACCATGGAGGAATATCCCTTCTCAGTGTCCCTGGTAAAATCTACTCTAGAACCCTAGAGCAGAGACTCCAACGCCTAGCTGAGCCACAATTGGATGAAGTCCAGTGCGGATTCCGAGCAAACCGAAGTACTCAAGACCTAATCTTCACACTCAGACAGCTGAGTGAAAAGGCCCTTGAGTATAAGAGTGAGATCCATCTTTGTTTCATAGATCTGGAAACGACGTTTGACAGGGTTCCCTGGAGCAAACTTTGGGACTGTTTGGCAAGGAAGCACATTCCAGCACTTCTGACTCATGCTATACAGAGTTTCTACAAGTCTTGCAGAAATTATGTGAGGACGGCAAACCATAAGTCAGAAAAGTTCAGGACCACCACTGGTGTAAGACAAGGTGATATCCTGTCACCTTATCTTTTCATACTCCTCATGTACGATGTCATCAAGGCATGTAAGGAGAGAACAAGAAAGTATTCAGTGGGGTACTGGAAGATGAGACAGGTCTGTATTTCAGAGCTGGCATTCACTGATGATGTTGCCCTGATTTCTAAATCAGAGGCACATCTCCAATCCAACCTGCAAGTCTGGAAGGAAGAGCTGGAGAAGTGAGGGATGGTCATAAGCAGCTCTAAAACAAAATCCATGGTGATATCACGAGAAGAAAGAAGACATCAGATTAAGCTGGGAGAACAGGTCCTGGAGCAGGTCGACCACTTTAAATACCTCGGAGCTATTATAGACTGAAAGGAGGCATGAAAGAAGAGTTGGCCACTCGAAAAGCAGCAGCTGGGAGACTTTTTCCGGCCATAAATCGAGTATTTCTCAGCAAGAGAGAGGTTGGTAAGAAAACGAAGATGGCTGTATACCGTTCCACCTATGTCTCAGTCTTGACATATGGATGCGAGTCATGGGCAATGACTACAACCAACAAAAGCCAGATCCAAACCTCAGAAATGAGGTATCTGAGGAAGGTGGTTGAAGTAACAAGAAGAGATATGGTCCGCAACCAGACGATACATCAAGGCCTAAAATCCCACCCACTGCAGACCCAAGTAAAACAGTTCTAACTATGATGGTTTGGCCATGTCTGCAGAATGGGAGAAGATCGGCTACCACGACAAGCATGGGAAACAAAGAACCAGGGATCCAGACCCCCAGGACGACCAAGAGTCCGTCAGGAGGACAACATTAGACAATCTTTGAAGGACCGAGGACTAGAATAGAACCAGGCCAGGAGGAAGACAGCCGATAGGATAGTCTGGCGCTCTCTCTTCCAAACCTCTACACCTCACGGTAGAAGGGGAACAAATAAGTAAGTAAGTAAGTAAATAATAACAATGTTATTATATGTGTAGGTTCCTGGGATGTGGTTTCCAGTACTATAATCAAGTTTTCTTTCTGTTTGATATCAGAAGATCCTCTAATACTTGATCCTGTCCTTATGTTGAAATCCTGTTTCTATTCGTAATCCTGTTGTCTGAAATGTCTTCTTTTTGACGAGATGGAAATGCAGTGAAGCAGTCCCAAAATGTTGCAGATTATGAGTGACATTTTTGCTCACCCACCCATGTGGTTTCGTTGGAAAAAAGCTCTAATCAGAAGTAGTTTATTTTAGCACGTCCATGCCAAACCAATCATGAATTAATTGTCTGATATCGGCAGGGGTCTTTTCCCCCCACTACCCTCATCTGTAGAGCATTCTGCATGACACACAAGATATTTTCTTTACATGGCTTTCATGACTACATAAGGTCTCGCTTCTTCTGTTTCACCTGTCATGTTTACAAACTCACTGCTTCACAGGTCTAACATTATAATCTCCTCCCAGATGTTATTTCATTGTAATTGTTTATTACAACCAATTTCATCTGCTGGAAGTATTGCATCACTGTCCATGTCCTAACCCTAACTTTTTAGCAAGAAGGTCATTTCCTAGATCAAAGTGAGATCTGTCATGTATTTTATCATGTCATGTTTGTGACCTTGCACCTTATCAGGTGACAAACTGGTGGTGTGTATCGTCTGCAGACAGAAAGTCTGGGTTAACAATAGAAATGTTGCTCAGTGTAGCCTCTTGCTCCATCTGAAGCTGGTGATAAGCAAAAATTCAATGTGGCAAGTATGCTCTGCACAAACATGAAGTCAATTTGGCTTCATAAACAAGTCACGCACTCAGGTAAAATTAGGGAGTGACAAAAGATGATAAGAAAACCTTAAACTATGAAAGAGAAAACAACATCAAGGTACAGGTGTGAAAAAGGAAAAGGAAGGGCACAGAAAAAAGTTAAAAGGATGACACTGGAAAATGTAACGATCGAAAATTGACTTGCCACACAGGCAACTCATCAGTAGATATACAACAAACAGAACAGTACAGACAACCCACCAATGGATAGAGAACAAATACAATGGCACAGACAACTCATAAGTAGATATAAAACAAACAAAATCGTACAGACAACCCACCAGGGGATAGAGACAAATAAAATGGTACAGGCAACCCATAAGTAGATTTACAACAAACAAAATAGTACAGACAACTTATCAGTGGATAGAGAACAAATAACTTGGTACAGACAACTCATCAGCAGATAAAAAACAAAGAAAAAAACAGTTCAGACAACCCATCAGGGGATTGAGAACAAACTGTTGTTGTAGTTGTTCTTGAGCCAGCGGCGTTTGGGCTTTCACCCTTTGGCTCAATGCCATGTAGTGATATCTGCATGGTTTTGTAAGTTGTTTTGTTTCTCCGTACAAGGTGTTCCATTTATCTGGCCTCGGAGGAAGGAGCATCTTCCTAACATCATCGAGTGCTGGGCTCTCAAAGAGATGGTGGTCATCAGTTTCGTAGGGGTAGTTACATAGTTGGCACTCTGGATAGTGTTGTGGTTTGATTCTGTTCAATTGTTATTGTTATTGTTAATCAGAATCGACCTTACTGAACTCTGGGTAAACCCACAGATGCTCAGTCTCCCTCAGCAAATGTCGAAGAATATGAATGCTAATTGTACCTGTAGCATGCTGGTTGTACATACGACGGATGCATCCACTCTCACTTCCGTTTCTGCTAGTCCCACGTTTGATGCCAAACTCCAACAGCCTCAGCCATGTTGATTCATCCATTGCAGTGTCATTATCCAGCAAGCGATCATTAATAGCTCTTAGTATCTCTCCCTTATCCATGTCCCCACTATGAGTGCTCCCGAGGCCAGTCCGTCAGCTCTCTCATCGCCACGTTCAAGTTACTGTTGAGTGGTATATGTTGTGATCTGAGCCAAAAAATGGTGCTCTAATCCCTCCTTGTAAGATGGCCAATGTTGTCATTAGGTTAAGGACCGGCCATACGTCTGTAAATCTCTCTCCTGGTGTTTCCCACCGCCCATCTATTCAGCCAGATTTCTTTGTTTGTTGTTCATATGAGTGATATGGCTGTTTGGAGAGCTGCTGCTGTGAGTGGTTGTTCTTGTCTTGTTCCCTTCTTTGCTAATCTGTCTGCTATGTCATTACCTGGTGTATCTGAGCAACCAGGGATCCTCCGCATAATTATTCTGATGCCATAGGAAGTGATAAGCTGATCAGCATCCAGTATTAGTTTGGCTAATTCAGTTCTACAATGTCCACTGCCTTTCAAAGCTTGAAAGGAAGCCACTGAGTCAGTAAAAATGACGATGTTTTGAGCCTTTGAGGGAAAGGCATCAAATACAGTCTTCAGATGGTATATGGCTGTTTCTAGTGCAATGACTTCAGCTTCATGGTTGGAGCAAAACTCCCCGGATGCATCAAACAGCTCGTCAGAGGATCCATATGGATAACCTATGTAGGCTCCATAACCTGCTTTGATAGTGGCTTTAAATGCAGATCCTTTAGTATAGACATGTAACCATTCTTCAGGATAGGCATAAATTGTTCTTTGTGATGCACTCATAAGACTGACTGGGTCATAATGTTTGGTTGTTCCATCTACTAATTTCATCTGTACGTCTGGCGTTTTTAAGCGGGTATGTGGTGGTAAATTCTTTACTACTTTTCTGTATATCTTGTCTTCTTTCTGGGAGGTGGTATCTATCTTGAATTTCATGGACTGACTTGTGTTTTATTCTTCGTTTGTGTTCCCAGTTTTCTACGATTTGTCTATTGGGGTAGTTTCGGTTCATTCTCTTACATCTTTCATAAACTTCTAAAGCAACTTTATCTCTCCGGAACCCAAGAGGTTCAACATTTGTATGTATTTCACTTGCAGCTGTTGAAGTTGATCTCATAGCTCCACTAATTAGTCGAAAGGCATTGCTTTGCACTCTTTCGAGAGACTCTAGGTTTGTCTTGGAGCAGATTGTAAGTAGTGAGTTGTTGTATTCTATCACAGAACGGACATAGCCAAGGTAGAAGCCTCTCAGAGTATCCTTGTCTAATCCCCATGTTGTGCCAGCAAGCCTCTTCAATAGTTGTAATTGCCTCAGTGCTTTGTTTTTTGTATTCTCAATATGGTTCTTGAGGCTGAGCTGCCGATCAAGTGTGACTCCAAGATACATGTGATGTTCTTCTTTTGTCACTTGGTGTTTGCCTAGCCAAAGGTTGATATTCTTTTTGGCTACTTTATGACTTTTGGTAAAGATAGTGTACACAGTCTTTGTATAGTTGACCTTTAGTTTCCATGTTTGGCAGTACTCATGCAGTCTTCTGAGGTCTCCGTTTAGTCTCTGAGCTCCACTTTCAACATTCTCATGACTCTGCCATTTTGCCAGGTCATAAGCATAAAGAGCTTTTTCAGTTTTGATCTGGTTGGCTAAGTTATTGATATATATGAGAAATAGAGTGCAGCTTAATGATGAGCCTTATAGACCACAAATCAATAAATAAAATGGTACAGACAACCCATCAAGGTACAGACAACAAATCAATAAATAAAATGGTACAGACAACCCATCAGTGTACAGACAACAAATCAACAAATAAAATTGTACAAACAACCCATACGTGGATACAGAACAAATAAATGGTACAGACAACCCATCAAGATACAGACAACAAATCAATAAATAAAATGGTACAGACAACCCAGCAGTGGATACAGAACAAATAAAATGGTACAGTCAACCTATGAATGCTACAGACAACAAATCAACCAAAAAAAATGGTACAAACAACCTATCAATGAACAGACAACAAATCAACAAATAAAATGGTACAGACAACCCAGCAGTGTATACAGAACAAATAAAATGGTACAGACAACTCAGCAGTGGGTACAGAACAAATAAAATGGTACACACAACCCATCAATGTATAGACAACAAATCAATAAATAAAATGGTACAGACAACCCATCAGTGAATACAGAACAAATAACATGGTACAGACAACCCATCAACGTACAGACAACAAATCAACAAATAAAATGGTACAGACAACCCATCGGTGGATAAAGAACCAATAAACTGGTACATACAACCAATCAGTGGATAGAGAACAAATAAATTGGTACAGACAACCCATAAGTGGATAGAGAAAGAAATAAATGGTACAGAAAACCCATAACTGGATAGAGAACCAATAAATGGTACAGACAACCCATCAGTCGATAGAGAACAAATAAATGGTACAGACAAAACAGAAATGAATAGAAAAATTATAAATTGTTACAGACAACACGTCAAAGGATAGAGAAAAAAAAAATGGTACAGACAACCCAACACTAGACAGAGAACAAATAAAATGGTACAGACCATCAATGTATAGACAACAAATCAATAAATAAAATGGTACAGACAATCCATCAGTGGATAGAGAACAAATAAAATGCTATATATAACCCATCAATATATAGACAACAAATCAACAAATAAAGTAGTACAGACAACCCATCAATATATAGACAACAAATCAACAAATAAAATGGTACAGACAACCCATCAGTGGATAGAGAAGAAATAAAATGGTACATACAACTCATCAGTGTATAGACAAAATGAATAAATAAAATGGTACAGACAATCCATCAGTGGATCCCCATAAGCGGATAGAGAAAAAATAAAATGATACAGACAACACATCAGTGGATAAAGAACAATTAATTGGTACAGACAACTCATAAGTGGATAGAGAAAAAAATCAATAAATATACTGGTACCATCAACCCATCATTGGATAGAGAACAAATAAAATAGTAAAGACAACTCATCAATGTACAGACATGATGATAGGAAACTCTTTACAGAGCGATACAACAGGAAGCAATCTGATCATCAGAAGTAGTCCCCCCGTCCGACAAGTGTTTCGGCCCTACATACTCCTTTACACTCTAAGGGGGGCGGGCCCACTTGGGTCATGACTCCCAAGCGTCTCAGCCTCCTGTTGTCTTGTATCAAAAATGAACCCATTTCACTTATGGTAGCAACTTTAATCTACAACTCCGCCAGCCGTGGAGGCAATTGTGAAAGTAACAAAGAGAAGACAAATTATTCCGTTCGCTCCGTAGTACATCACAACTACGGACACACACTGAGTCACCTGCGCGAAGCCAACGAGACTTGACACTGCGCGCTCGCCACTGAAATTCTTCCTGATACCCCTTATAGTATACATCGCCTGTCGCCTCTCAGCCACAGCCCTTTCACTAGTATGCCTAGAACACAGCGTATTGTGGACTTAGAAAAATTCCTGGTGTTTTCTGTACCGCAGCGTTTATTGTCACGATTTCCATTTCCCATTGCGGTTGTTCCACAGCCAGCCTGATGCCTTTTCGGCAGTTTCACTAAGCCTCTTCAATGCCCTTGTTCTCGACTGTCCCTTCAGCCCCAACAGTTTCAATAGATCATACACTGATGCAGCCACAAGCCCTCTTGCACCCACTTCAACAGCCATGACCCTTGCAGTGAACCCATCATGTCTCAGATCTGCGGCCAGATCACTATACTTGGCCGCTTTGAACGAATGTTGCTCGTCTAATCTGGATTCAAATGGCACGGTCAGTTCAATCAGTATGACCTGAAGCGTTGCTAAAGAATGAAACACTATATCCGGCCATCTCCGCGATTTTCTGATACTCTCTGGATATGCCCCTCGTCCAGGTAGGTCTACTGCCATCTCCCAGTCGTTTGCACAGTCAAGAAGAGATGGTAAACTGCTACCAGGTTTACTCGGTTTGGGGTGTGCCGACTTTCCTGCCCTCAGAAAGTATGTATTTGCGGTGCTCGGCCCGGGTTTGCTATTCGCCTTCATCCTTGCCAGATCTATTGTCGCAGCAAGCTCATTTAGCACTTTGTTATGGCGCCAAGTGTATCGCCCTTGCCCTAATGACACCTTACACGCTGAGAGCACGTGTTCGAGTGTCTGCCTCCCCTAGCACAGGGGGCACTGCTCATCATCCGACTTTCCCCATTTCACAAGGTTGGTGGCCGACGGCAGCAGGTCATACATTGATCTAACAACGAAGGTGAGCCTAAGAGGTGCCATATGCCATATATCATTCCATGTCAAGGACCTCTGCAGGGCTCCTTCCCATGTAGTCCATTGGCATTGATGGACCTGCTGCACTGCTTTTTGCAACCTCTAATCATTCTCAGCTTCTCGTATCTCCTGAACTACCATGTCTCTGCGCTCCCTGCTTGATGCCTTGGACCACCAGCGGATGTCTCTATGACCAAATCCCCATCTATTCGTTTGTGTGTATCCGATTACCTCCCTCAGTTTGAGTGACTCTTGGGCAGCATCAACAGCTTCTTCCACTCTCCACTTCCTTCCCATTTTCAGTGTGGGCTGAATGGACTTAACCACGTCATCAGCTGACTCAAGTAGCATCATTGCAAGCCTTGCCTTTCCAACTTTGTACTCTTCAACAACTGACTTGAAAGGAAGCAGAAGTTTTGACTTTTTGCAGTACAGTGCTACATCTGACAGACCTGGTGGTACACCTAGCCACTGTCTCATGAACATGTTGACCTTCTGCTCTATAGATTCCACTGTACTTGTGCTTATTTCATATATAAGCAGTGGCCACAGCAACTTCGGTATCAACATGAACTGGAGGCACCACAGTTTGAACTTTCCCAGGAGTCTACTTTGGTCTATGATATGTAGCCCTCTGTCTGCCATTTCTATTGTCTGTTGCACTGCCTTCGAGTCTTTTAATGAGGCATCGTACACCCTGCCAAGACTTTTAACAGGTTCCTCAATGACAGTAGGGATTCTTTGGTTGGAAACCATGAATATGTCCTCTGCTATCTTCCCTTTCCTGACTGATAGGCTTCTTGACTTCTTGGGTTTGAAGCTCATTCTGCACCAGCTGACTAGTTCATCCAGGCGTTCTAACATCCTCCGGGCCTGATGTTCATCTGATGTCAGAATTGTTGTGTCATCCATGAATGCTTTGAGCGGTGGCATGTGACACATTCCACCAAGTTTTGGACCTATAGCCATTCCTTCAGCCGCATACAGGATTACCTGCATAGCCATCACGAATAGTATCGGAGAGATGGTACACCCCATCGCAATTCCAACTTCAAGGCCAATCCACTTTGTTGTATACTCTCTGGTTGAAAATCTGACAGCAAACCCTGCAAAATACAGCTTCAGCATTGCTGCAATCTCTTGTAGAACATAATACATTTCTAGGGCCTGCCACAACATCTGGTGTGGAACGGATCCATAAGCATTCGCTAGATCCAACCAGATTACATGGAGGTTTGTTCTGTCAGACTTTGCCTTTTGGATTGCTTCCCAGATCATTGTGGCATGCTCTAGGCATCCTGGTGTACCTGGAATACCTCCTTTCTGAATGGTAGTGTCAATGTACCCATTTGCCAGGAGGTATGTAGTGAGTCTTTACGCCATCACTTAGAAGAATATCTTCCCTTCCACATTGAGTAGTGAGATTGGCCTGAACTGACTGATGTCTGTAGAATTTTGCTCCTTCGGGATGTAGACTCCGTTCGCCTTTCTCCATTCCTTGCTTACAAGCTGGGTTTTCCACGCATTCTTCAGTAAACGGAGCAGTCATTTGAGCACTTCAGGGCATCTCTTATACACCACATATGGAACACCATTAGGACCTGGAGCTGACTTGCACCGAGCTTTCTGGACAATGCTTTCTACCTCTTGCACCGTTGGGGGCTTGGTGTTAAATTCAGCTCCTGGCTTACTCGGCCACTTAAGGCCTGCCATGCTGCTGAGCGGCTCATCTTTGTGACCATCTGAATATGTCATTCTAAGGTGTTCTTCCAGGTCTTCTTTCTTGATGTTTAGCGTACCCGACCGTGGCTGCTCAAACAGTTCTTTGGCAAACTTGAAGGGCTCCCTGAAGAATCTTTACCTATCCCTTCGAGTCTTCCTTCTCTTCCTGCACAACCTTTCTGCTCTACAAAGGGCATTATGTTGGCCTTTCAGGTGCTCCCAAACCTGTCGTAGCCCTTCCTTCTCTGCGGCAACTGCATTCTTGAAAAGTTATCAGGCATGCTTCTTCTGTTTCCTGATTTCTTCTATTTTAATTTGTCTTCTACTTTTTCATGGTGGGTTACTTTCCCTTGCCTCCCTCACTCCGAACACTTTGCAACAGTGCAGATATATTATGTCGCCGAAGATTTCCAGCTTCTTCTCCAAAATTATCTGCTTCAGGTTGTTATCCAACTCTTTTGCCAAGGCTTCATCCAGCTGTTCCCAAAGCCCTTTTGCACTGGCAGGTGGAAACTTGATTGCATCTCTCTTCCCATCCAAGAAGTGTGTGAGATCATCATCAGGCAGATCAACTTGAATGTACTCAGCACTGTGGATTGACTCCTGGCTGCGTTCTTCTAACGTCTTATCCGTCGAGACAGAGCGCTGTTGATCTCTCCCAGTTGACCTCCTACACCCCTTTTTCGTTCGGTGGATTTTCATTCCTCTCTGAGTAGAGAATTCCCTACCATAGGCACATGGAAATTCCAGCCGTTGTTCAGAGCTCGAAGTCCGTGTAACGGGTCTGGTCAATTCCAATGAGGCGACTGTGGATTCATCATTCTCTCCCCTTTTCGGTGAATCCTGGGGGCATCTATCATTTTTGGGTCCTGTAGCAATTGAATACAGCTTACAATAACAAATTAACAAATAAAATCGTACAGACAACCCATCAATGTATGGAACAGATAACACATCAGTGTACAGACAACAAATAAAATGGTACAGACAACCCATCAGTGGATACAAAACAAATAAAATGGAATAGACAACCCATTAATGTACAGACAACAAATCAAAAAAACAAATGGTACAGACAAACCCATCAGTGTACAGACTACAAATCAATAAAAAAATTGGTACAGACAACCAATCAGTGGATACAGATCAAATAAAATGGTATAGGCAACACATCAATGTATAGACAAAATATCAATAAATAAAATGGTACAGATAACATATCAGTGTATAGACAACACATAAATTAGTACAGACAACCCACAAGTGGATAGAGAACAAATAAATGGTACAGAAAACAAATCAACAAATAAAATGGTACAGACAACCGACCAGTGGATACAAATAAAATAGTACAGATAACCAATCAGTGTACAAACAACAAATCAATCAATAAAAAAAGTACAGATAACCCATCAGTGGATACAGAACAAATAAAATGGCACAGACAACCAATCAGGTGATAGAGAACAAATAAAATGGCACAGACAACCCATCAGTGGATAGAGAACAAAATAAAATGGTACAGACAACCCATCAGGGTATAGAGAACCAATAAACTGGTACAGACAACCCATCAGCATATATACAACAAATTAGTAAATAAAATGGTACAGACAACCCATCAATGTATACAGAACAAATAAATTGATACAGACAACCCATCAGTGAATAGAGAACAAATAAAAAGGTACAGACAACCAATCAGTGAACAGAGAACAAATAAAATAATACAGACAACCCATCAGTGTATACAGAACAAATAAATCAGTGCAGACAACCCATGAGTGAATAGAGAACAAATAAAATGGTAAAGACAACCCATCAGTGTACAGACAACAAATCAACATATCTTCTTCTTCTGCATTCGTCCTGAACAGGACGTTGGTTGCGTTGTGTCGCCATTAACAGCAAAGCTGCGATATCTGCGCCTTTCGGCCCAACACATCCAACTTTGGCATGGCATTTTTTTAGGACCAGGTTTGCCTTCCCACTTCGATCCCTACTCTCTCAGCCAGACTGCAGTGATGCAGCCTGTTTCCAGGATCACCACTTGGAGGTGGTGTGGGCCTTGGTCAGCTCTGGTTCGCTGACCCTGAAGCAAGCAGTCAGCTATGGGTCGCTGACTGCATTCCACTTTTGATGCATCTTAGGTCCCAAATCAACATATAAAATGGTAGAGACAACCCATCAATGTATAGACAACAAATCAGTAAATAAAATCGTACAGACAACCCATCAGTGTACAGACAATAAATCAACAAATAAAATGGTGCAGACAACCCATCAGTGTACAGACAACAAATTAACAAATAAAATGGTACAGACAACCCATCAGTGTATAGAGAACAAATAAAATGGTACAGACAACCCATCAGTGGATACAGAACAAATAAAATGGTACAGACAACCCATCAGTGTATAGAGAACAAATAAAATGGTACAGACAACCCATCAGTGTATAGAGAACAAATAAAATGATACAGACAACCAATCAGTGTATAGACAACAAATCAACAAATAAAATGATGCTTCAATGACGGGTCATTAGTGCGACCCGCAAGACATAACACCAGAAATTTACCATGGGCAGTCCCCTATTAATGATGCAATCACTTCTGTTTTTCCCCTATTATACACTATAGGTCAGACTACACAAGACAAAGACTGTGTCTAGTAAATGATAGAAGACTAAGAACAGTAAGTACAGGACAGAGGGTAAGTTTTTGATATTGTATAAAACTGTACATCTGGCACTATGTGATAACGCCCATTATCAATAACAGGTGCTTCATTATTTTTTTTATATGCTATCACTAATACCTGTGTGCTGATTGCAAAGAAATTTGCGTTTTCTCAACTTACTATTCTTTTTTTTCACCCATAGTGTTCTTGCTAAATTGATTTATACAGCTTATCACAATAAAGTAGCTTTTTCACTCAAACAGGTGGTACAGGAATGGTTGAGCATGATAGAATTGATATTTCAATGCAAAAGTTGATAGTTATCAACTATTTGTAGCAGAGGCCATATTTATTTCTAAGGACAATATTCCGATAATTGTTGTTAACTGGTGTCTATTTGCACAAATGTGAGACACATGACACAAAATAGACGGTATGAGTATACATAGCTTCAAGAATATTCATAGTTACACATTCGTATCACCGACAAACCTGGTAACGCTTGAACATTTGCTTACGACGTGTACGAGGGGTTCCAGGGTAAACGAGAAACGGTTGTTGTAGCAATTGACCTAGGGCACAGGGTTGCCAGATGAAAATTAAGATTTGTAGCGGAGGCCATATTTATTTCTGAGGACAATATTTCGGTAATTTTTGTTATTCTCACTCCTTTTCGCCTTGTTAACAACAGGGCAGTTATGAGAAACTTCATGTTAGTTTTTTTATTTGTTTGTTTATTTGTTTTTTATTGTTTGTTTGTTTCTAGGAAAGGGGAGGTCACCCACAAAAACATTCACATAAATTTAGTTTTGATTTACTCGATTTGTACTGAGTGGAGGGAGAAGAAGGTATTATATACTGAAGCACATTAAAAACGCACCACTATTATATATACTGATGCCGAGAAGCTGGAAAAAAAAGTGTGGGAATGGATTTTCCCCGTGTTTGCCATGAGGTAGAGAGCGAATGGCTGCTGGAATGGAAAGTGCATGATTCAACCCACGGGTTTGTGTACAGACTACATGAAAACAATGATAGTTACACGTGCAACACGATTCCCAACAGCTATGACCCTGAAAATGTGTACGCGTTGTGGCAGTATACTCGGTATTTTTTTTTTTTTATTAATGAAGATAAACAGAAATCCCGTTCAACCTCTGATGGGTTATAAATAGGATATATATTGTTTTCAATTCCAAATAATATGAACAACTGCCGACATGAGAAAGTGGCATCAAATTTGAAAATAGGGATACTTACACTTGTGCTTAGGCCTATACGTTAAATAATAAAATAAAAAAATAAAAAACAAACAAACAAACAAACAAAATCAAGAAGAAACTATGAACAAGAATAATATTAAAGTGGAGGGGTGTAAAGGCCTGGTGGTTCTAGTTATATAACGGACTTTA
>JAMPIV010006918.1:7500-37500 GCA_024509875.1 Oreohelix idahoensis | reverse complement strand
CCAGGCATGCATGTTCTTATAGTTGATAGATACTTTAGATAGATAGATTATAATATAATAGTAGATAGAAGATAGACTTGATAGATAGAACAAAAAATTAGATAGATAGATAGATAGATAGATCCGGACCCCCCACATAATAAATAAGATAGATAGATACACGATACATAAAGACTAGGCAGAGCGTCATAGATAGAAAGATCAGATTCGAAAATGGATAATCAAAGGGGAGAAAGAAAATTATGATACATGTGGGTGGGTGGGTCAAACCAGGAGTGTATGGATAAGGGATGGATGGATAGATAGATAGATAGATAGATAGATAGATAGATAGATAGATAGATAGATAGATAGAAGATCGTATAGATACGATAGATCTGATAGATGGATAGATTGGTAGATTGAAAGATTGAAGATTGATAGCACAAGTAAGGTAGGTCACTCAAGTAGAATGCAGGTAATATTTTATAGCTTGAAGTGTCAGAGCTCATTTATGTGTATACGATTAGACAGATTTCGGAGGGGCTTGTACCTTAAAAAACGATTGACATCCAATCGATTTGTTATTGTAATTAATAAATTAATAACTAGGTGTGAAACTGGACTTAAAAAAAACTTAAACTAAAATTGATTCACTGTCGTCCGGTCAGGCCACCCCAACTTGATCAGATAGATAGATAGAACCCAGATAGCAGGACAACTCAGAAAGATACTCATAGGATTGATAGCCCACACGAATAGGGTAAGGTAGGGTAACGTACAAAGGTACCTAGTAGGACCACTGCCCCTCAGGCCCTCAAAGGTGTGGTAGGTAGGGACCGGTAGGTAGGTAGGTAGGTAGGTACCCAACACCTAGGTAGTTAGGTAGGTAGGGTTAGATACACCAAGGTACCATAATAAATAGATAGTAGATAGATATCATAGAAGATCAATACCCTACCAGATAGATAGTTAGATAATGCTAGATACTCACCCTACCCACCATAGATAGAACCATGATAGATAGATACACCCCCCACCCCCTAGATAGATAGATAGATAAGATAACAATCACTAGATAGCTCAAAATAGATAGAAGCAAATAGATAGATAAACTACCACTCCCCCTAAACCCCCCCTCCTCTCCCCCAATCCCCCCACTCCCCCCCCCCCCCACTCACCCAACCCCCCACCCCCCCACCCCCCCCCCCCCCCCCACTCCCCCCCACATCATAGATAGATAGATAGATAGATAGATCCCCCCCCCCCCCCCCCCCCCCCCCCCCCCCCCCCACCCCACCTAGATCCCCCCCCCCCCCCCCCCTAGATAGATAGATAGATAGATAGATACTCCCCTTACCCCCCCTTTATAGATAGATAGAGTTAGATAGATAGACTCAAGGACCACAAAAGTCCATTCAACGCCCACCCCCCATTAATTGTTTGATTTTCAGACAAAATAAAAAATAAATCAAGTTTAAATCGTCTTTAAACCACAACTTTAGCAATGCCGGCGCCCAGACGATACTGCACGTGGAAAATTTGTGCTGCGGTGAGTTGTTTATACGGCGTAGATGAGTAAACGCTCAGAATAAAAATTCATTACAGTTCGTGCATTTCCCAATTTTTCATTGCACGACTTTTGGTTGTTTTTGTTCACCCCCTAATTCTCTATAAAATGCGCGTAGAACCCATACAAATTTCACACAGCAAAACGATTGCTTAGACTGATCGGGTGGGATGAGCGTAATCAAGCATCCTGGAATGCTCAGAGAGGGAGCATCAGTTAGAGAGGTGTGTTTGTCCAGGCATTTCAAGTTCACTATACCTCGATTTATCGTCTATTGCATCGAAACCAAACAACAGGGCCCATCGCCTCGACCGACCCCGGTCTGTCACTCCACGCTCGTTACGACATACCAGGCAAGACAGGGCCATTCGGTGCACTCATGAGCTAGACCGCTTCATGCCCGCTATAGCCACAGCCCCCCCCCAATAACCATTGGAACTCGTGGCAACGCCCTCAGTGGTCAAACCGTGCGCAGGAGGTTAAGGGAAGCTCAGCTCATATGCCATAGACCCTACACCGGACAGATTCTCACAGCTCAACACCGGCAGGCACGATTGGACTGGGCTCTCTACCGTGGCTATCTAGGGCATCAAAGTTGGCGAGACGTGGTCTTTTCCGACGAAAATCGGTTCTGAATCCACCAGAACGATGGCCGAATTCGAATTTACAGGCGACCAGGAGAACGATTCGAAGACAACTGTGTCATTGAACGAGATCGCTATGGTGGTCCATCTGTGATGGTATGGGTTGCCATCAATTACAGATTCAGGTCCAGACTCATCTTTATCGATGGCACCTTAACTGCCCAGCGGTATGTGGATGAAGTACTAAGACCCCACCTGCTTCCGCTGTTGGCAGCAAACGGAGGCGCCGCCAGAATGGTGTTTCAGCAGGACAATGCACTCCGCTCGTGTTACTCAGGAATTTTTGCAGCAGAATGGAGTTCGAGTTATGCAGTGACCTGCCGTTTCACCTGACCTAAATTGTATCGAATATCTTTGGGACGTGTTGGGACGATATGTGCAATGACAGGCCCCTCACAATCCACGGCAGCTGACAGACGCTCTACAGAGAACTTGGAATGCCATCCCGATGGAAACCATTCAACACTTGGTGAGGTCGATGCCTAATCGTCTTCACGAATGTGCCAGAGCTATGGGGGGGGGGGGGGGGGGGGGGACACACCCAATATTAAGACATTCACGCTGTGGTTTGAACAAACTTTAGTGCAGTTGGATATTTTGTTGGTACTTCAGAATATGCAGAAGTGCGATCTCATAGGGGGCGATAATTGTGAGTATTGATTTGAAAACGTTAATAAACATTCAGACACTTCATGTGCGCAAATTTCATTATTTTAAGTTTGTTGGTTATATTTGAAAATAACATTTTGTGACATGTGCGCTTCTTTTGGTCTTGAGTATATATATAGATAAATAGATAAAAAGATAGATAGGTAGGTAGGTAAGTAGAAAGGTAGGTTTTACAAGATTGAGGTGTCGGTAAGGATTGTTTTACAAGATTGTGGTTTCGGTAAGGTTGTTTTACAAGATTGAGGCAATATTTGCTATTGGAATTTTGTAGTTATGTTATATAATATGTGTGAAATGGAGTTTAAAAAAAAAAAAAAAATTTACTCTCGTATCGGTCAGTCTGTTGATAGATAGATAGATAGATAGATAGATAGATAGATAGATAGATAGATAGATAGATAGATAGATAGATAGATAGATAGGTAGGTAGGTAGGTAGGTAGGTAGGTAGGTAGGTAGGTAGGTAGGTAGGTAGGTAGGTAGGTAGGTAGGTAGGTAGGTAGGTAGGTAGGTAGGTAGGTAGGTAGGTAGGTAGGTAGGTAGGTAGGTAGGTAGGTAGGTAGGTAGGTAGAATATGATTGAATGTAGGTAGGTAGATGTAATATGTGGATAGGTACATTAGATAGTAGATAGGTAGGTTAGGTAGGTACAAGATAGGTAGGAATATTGATGCTATTGGAATAGATAGCTTTCGTAGATATCCTTTATACGGTAGGTAGGTAGGTAGGATCTAGGTAATAAAGAAATAGATAGGTAGGTAGTAAGTATTAGATAGATTAGGTATAGTAGGTAGATTGGTAGGTAAGGTAGATGTAGATAGGACGTAGTAGATAGGTAGGTAGGTATTGGTAGATAGTAGGTAGATACAAGATAAATAGATAGGTAACATAGGTAGAGGTAGGTAGGTAGGTAAAGTATAGAAAGTAGGTAAATAGAAAAAAAAGGTAGAAGGTAGGTAGGTAGGTAGGTAGGTAGGTAGTTTTACAAATAGGTAGGTAAGGTAAGGTAGGTAGGTAAGGTAGGTATAAAGTTAGGTAGTTAGTAATAGGTAGGTTTAGGTTTAGAAGATTGAGGTAATAGAATTAGGTAGATAGATAGATAAATAGATAGATAGATAGATAGATAGATAGATTAGATAGATAGATAGATAGATAGATAGATAGATAGATAGATAGATAGATAGATAGATAGATAGATAGATAGATTAGATAGATAGATAGATAGATAGATAGATAGATAGATAGATAGATAGATAGATAGATAGATAGATAGATAGATAGATAGATAGATAGATAGATAGATAGATAGATAGATAAAAAGATAGATAGGGAGGTAGGTAGGTAAGTAGAAAGGTAGGTTTTACAAGATTGAGGTGTCGGTAAGGATTGTTTTACAAGATTGTGGTTTCGGTAAGGTTTGTTTTACAAGATTGAGGCAATATTTGCTATTGTAATTTTGTAGTTATGTTATATAATATGTGTGAAATGGACTTTAAAAAAAAAAAAAAATTTACTCTCGTATCGGTCAGTCTGTTGATAGATAGATAGATAGATAGATAGATAGATAGATAGATAGATAGATAGATAGGTAGGTAGATAGATAGATAGATAGATAGATAGATAGATAGATAGATAGATAGATAGATAGATAGATAGATAGATAGATAGATAGATAGATAGATAGATAGATAGATAGATATAAAGGTAAAAAGATAGATAGGTAGGTAGGATAGACAAGATAGATAGATAGGATTAGATATAATTTTTTAAGCCACCTAGATAGATAGTGATAAAGGCGTAAATGGGATCTCCTTATATAGGCCACGCCCACCCAGGGCTATTTTAAATATGTTAACGGTTTTTTCTTTTTCACTGTCACTGACTTGGAATGTAAAGTAAGTGTGTACTGGTACATTCACCCATCACCGTGGGACACCACATAGAATTCATGTATCGTTGAACGATGAGTAACGTTTTAAGAACAGTTTATTTACGTTACAACACAAACGACGACACAGACGAAATACAGTATATAGTACATAGCATCAAATAAAGGTATTCATGACACACTCCGCAGAGCTTAATCACAGCGCCTAGTGGCGCACACCTCATAGAAATACACATCCACCATGTTCCTTAAAGAACTGCGTTCACCGCAGTTGTAAATACGGCCTCAAATATGGCCTCATACATATGGCCTAATCCAGAAAGACTGCTCACATCGCAGTACTATTAAATTGATCAAATAGCGGTGCACTTCTTATAGAAGATGCACATTAACGATTTTCCTCAAAAGACTACGTCTCCCCTTCTCAACAAAGGCTGCTCCCCGACAGTTGAATAATCATCGTCATCGCTATCCCTTCTTAAGGCCCAATAATAAATAGTGGTGCACTTCCTATAGAAGATGCACATCCACAATATTCCTCAAAGGACTGCGTACCCAGCAGTCTGCAGTAATATACCCTGCACAGTATATATGGCCTAATCTCCTTCACGAAACTGTCTATGGCCTATAAAGTAATCTCTCTACCTCTCAGACTCTTCATAGCGCCTAATTGTAGACTAATGGTGCACTTCTCATAGAACGTGCCCAATAACAAAATCTCTCATAAACTGTCACTGCAGTCATAAATATTATAGTACGTACCATCTTCAAATAATCTAACACATGGAAGAATATTCAATACAGGAAGAATATTCAAATACAGGAAGAATATTCAAATACAGGAAGAATATTCAAATACAGGCCTGTGCAAAAAGTCTCCACCGAGACACACATTGTGAAAAACACTGTACATCTTCCCCGAACACTGGTCGGGAACACACACTTTGAGAAAACCCAGGGTCGACTACCTCGGTCGAACACCTAGAACATAACTCCCCGGAAAACACATTTCCCGCCCAGTCACGAGACTTCGCTGTTCAACACAACTCAGTCAATTCATGGCCTAGCCGCGAGAACTATTCACAGCTCTACAATACAGAACAGCGCTCACGACGCTATCTGTACACTATGACTTCTTTCATATATTTATTTAAACAATTCACCGTTAATCAAGTCTACAAGCGATGTAACCATTAATTTACTCTGTCCAACCCGTATACAAAGAATCACTTCCCTTTTTGACCTTAACATACTACCACCACCCCCGGAGAAAAAAATGCTTTATCATTTTTTGACAAAAACTACATCAAATAAAAATGAGGGGTCAGCTAAGCTCTAAAATACTCATACAAAATTGAGCTTACGTTAAGGTTATAATAATACATCGACAACAAATATAAGCAAGTGTACAATAAAACAAATTATACACAATAATCTGCTAAGTACACTAAATAATCAGTTTCAAATAAAGTTAAGTATGATCACTGTAGACCAAGTAGTATACAATAAATAGAATGTAACAGACAAGATCAAGCAAAAGAAGCATGATCAACCCTGAAAATCAGCATTGAAATCAATATAGTAACAAAGATCAATAATACCTAATAGCAACACTTAAGCTAATCAATTCCTTACGTCAAACTAGATACGACCGACATAAATAGCTACCTCATACCAAACCATATAATCAACATAACAATCCTAAGGAAAAAAGTATAAGAAGTGTAAGAAGTAAACGATATGCAAATAGAATTAAGTGACACCTAGATGAAACATAGAATCATCACCAAAGTATAAACCGCTACTGAATACATCCAAGAGAAAATATGGAATGAAACAAAGAACAATCCGTAAAGGAAGAAAGGAATACAAGAAATGAATGTATAGAAAAGAGGCAATACTACATTCTAATAACTATTTAGACAAACAATGTATTGTATAAAAAATACAATCATGACAGAAAATCGTATAACAAAAAGACAAAGCATATATCTATACTAAACACGAACGAAGGATATAACTACATAATGCATAATAAATAATTTAGCCAACTTACAAAACTTATTCATAACTAAAATGGATTATCACAGACATCACACAAAAAAGTGCGATATGTAAAACAAAATATCACAATCTCCAAAAAAAAAAAAAAAAAAATTATTAATATATTTTCTTGTTTTTTTGTTTTTTTAAATCTGGACATATCGACATATATATATATTACGCCTAGTTAAGCACTGGGCACATAAAAAATACAATAAAAAGTTTCAACCTGTAATTAATAAATCATAAGTGAAATGAGCTTTAACAAAATGTGAGACATAAAAAAAAAATATTCCCATCTCTAAGTAGACACAAATAAACACCTATTAAAAAAACCGCACTATTAACATCATACCAAAGTTGCAAAAATAAACATAACATTATTTCTCATGAACAAGTGTTTACGTCAGACTACTAAATTCTTCAAACAAACAATAGTATCTGCTATCTCAGACAATTCTACATGTTATAATTTAGTTCCAAAATAACTTTCCACAACACAACAATTACTTCATATAACCTCTGTATAAGGTAATATATTAACTAAACATGGAGTCAGATACGAAAAAGAAAACAAATTTAGTAACCAAAAAACTCTCTGAAAGCGACTAACGACATATTCATAACTAATGAGTCTGTGCTTAGGGCTGGCAATCTCATTATGTATAAAACTATTCTAACAATTAGTCCTGCAAAATCATATCAATGTTTTGTGACAGTACGGACTGTTACGTCGGATTAACACTAAGGTGCTGCCACTTAATTATAGTTAGGGTAAGAATACTTAGCAAGATTAAACACTAAGTATTTGAACGTGTCTAGTTATTGTAATAACACTAGTCACAAATCCTATGAGTGATTTAATTAAAGTGTTAAGAAATGACGTCATCGAACTTGGGGTAGAATTGTCCAGTAGTTAGGACGGAAGTGATGGTTTGAGAGAAGGGGGTTAATTGAGTTGTTTTTAGGCACGAGATGAGTGAGGCAGTGATTTTGGGGTTTGGACCATCTTGTAAGTTCGATGGCTGTGTGTTATTTCATGGGATGACTGGTTTGTATACCACAGAAGCACATGTATTTATGAACTATTATGAAGTTGTCAGAGGTTACAGACACTAAATAAAGGTATACATTTATATTTAATCCAGCTTAAACTTATTTCCTGAACGTCAGTAGGAAGTGTCGTTTGTATACATCAGGTAATAGAGAAAAGAATGTTACCATATTTTAGACGATCATGCAGCCTAAAACATAAACACAGTTACGAGTCTCCAAAAGAATTACCTGGGTTATGTTCCTATTCTGTAATCACCATCTCTGGCAGTCGCCAGTAAAACAACAGATGAACATTGATAAAAGATTCCACCCCATTCTCACCCTGTCAAACTAGACTTGATTTGTCACCGTGACCAAGCCCGGTCACATCTAACTTGATTTGTTGCCGTTCCCGTCCACTCCCCCCGGCCACATAACTTGATTTGGTGCCCGTGACCAGCTCGTAACTGTTTTTTTTATGTTGGATTCACCCATTCAACAGCTAGAGCATCAAGTATTTTTGTTGCAAAAGCAAAACCATCTGCTTCAACAACAATTGTCACAGCAACAAACAGCTGCTGGAAGGGCACACTGGAACAGTCTCAATAAAAGACACTGTCGCATTACAGTGAGAAACGTTATCAATGAAATCAAACAAGGAAAGATATTTGAAATAAATAATGTTACGAGTGACAAACAAAGATGTTTGATAACGACAGAAAATGGACTAAGAGCATATATAAAGCCAGTAACACAGTGGAGAAAAACCTTTAACAGACGTTATCATTCCTGTTCCACCGCTGAGGTTCATATCCCTCCACCTGAGCTGTACTCACGTATCCTCTCCTGTGATGCTCGCTTGGCTGAGTTACCCTCCGTTACTCCAGGCCCCTCTCATGCTTCGCCTCTGCATGATATTATTGTACCTCCTATTACTGCCGCAACTCCTGTCCATACCTCCCTTCCTCCCCCTGTTCACCTCTCTTCTGACCCCGCTTTTCCTCCCTCTGTTCACCTCTCTTCAGACCCCACTTTTCCTCCCTCTGTTCACCTCCCTTCAGACCCCGCTTTTCCTCCCTCTGTTCATCTCTCTTCTAATCCCACTTTTCCTCCCTCTGTTCACCTCCCTTCAGACCCCGCTTTTCCTCCCTCTGTTCCTCTCTCTTCTGACCCCGCTTTTCCTCCCCCTGGTTATTTTCCTCCACCTCCCTCCGACGTTGATACAGAACCTGAGTCTGACTTTTCAGATTTTGAACCTTCTCTTTCTCCTTATGGTTATTTTCCTCCGCCTCCCTCCGACCTTGATACAGAAATGAGTCTGACTCTTCAGATGTTGAACCTTCTCTTTCTCCTTATGGTTATTTTCCTCCGCCTCCCTCCGACCTTGATACAGAACATGAGACTGACTCTTCAGATGTTGAACCTTCTCTTCCTCCTTATGGTTATTTTCCTCCACCTCCCTCCGGTTATTTTTCTCCCCCTTCCTCTGATCTTGACTCTTCCCCCGATTATTCTTCTTTTGATATTGGACCTGATGTTCCTCTTCCCTCAGCTCGTTTTCTCTTTAGACGTCGTCATCCAAAATATTTACGATTCTGTTCCCTTTCCTAAGCCCCTTCACCAGCGGGCCGCCCATGTACGAACCCGTTTTTGTTGCTCCCGTGGTTCTGTTCATTCTCCTTACCGTAGTCCCTCTCCTCCGCCTCTCCCTCTCCCTGTCACACCTCCGTCCCGTAGATTGCGTGTTCCCCTCCGTTATCCTCATACCAGTCCGCAGCCTCCACCCCGACCCTCCCGTTGTTTCCCGTAGTCCATGCCATTGTTCCTACATCCCAACCTACACAGTACGATCCTCGCCTGTTATTGTAAGCCATTGAAAGATTGGAAGCAATGAACATTTTTGCAAAGATGTTTACAAATTGAACTGCACTTACCTCCAGATGCCGTCTCCGGTCAGGTTGACATTTTCTGCCCTGCTATTATTTTTAGCATGAAGTCGACCCTGCTTCTCGTGTCTTCCGATGCAGGTCTCCTACACAATACCCTCCTGCTGAATTGCTTGATCCTGATGCTACCGTGAAGACCAATCGTTACGCATCCTTGAACATCTGGGTTACACACTTTACGCACATTTCCAGTTCAGATAGGAAAGTCCAACAGCCGTTATTTATGGAGAGCTGTTACATTTTCGTCCGCAAGAAAGACATTGCCGAATCTGCCAGTACATGAACATTTCCCTTACAACATCCTTTCGACCACTGCTGATGGAGATCCACCAACTCAGACGATCTCTGCAGTCCTGATATATTGTAGTTGATGTAGTTCCCTTTTACACGCGTTAGCGTCATTATGTCACATTATTTTTGACTGATGTAATAATTGACAATCTTGTATGCCCCTATGATTTTTTTTTGTTTTGTTTTTTTTTTTTTGTGTTTTTCTTTTTGTCATGTTTCTGACGTAAGATTTTACCCAGATTTTTTTAAGGTTTACTTCGTTCTGTTGTACTAAATAAAAGTGATTAACTAATGTACATCTTCACCCGCCACTAATGTTGGCATCATTCACGATTCATTATGATGATGACACCATATTGCATTATGATTTATTGAATTTTCAGTTATTGTTACACCGACACTCATGTGATTTAACTATTTGCCCATTTATATATTCTATACCATTGTCCATTGATTACCATGTTTCCATTCCATTCATTGTTTCCGGTTATTGTTTATACCGGCGTAGTCATATTTTTTATTATGAGACTTACCCATTTTGCCCATACTTTGCCACCAAGTTCTGTGGTTCTATGTCCATTTGTTCCATTCATATTTTTTTTCATCACCCACTTCAGTGAAGTGTAGGGTGACAGCCATTTTGGGCATCCGCTATATTTTATGTGCACCCGCCATATTTTTTTGGCCAGTTTTTTTTTCCTTGCGACGTTAACTCGCTTGTCATGTTATTTTATGTTTTATGATTCGCACAAGTGTGAGAGATATTGATGACTATAAACCCATAAAGCGTTTTGTTAGTTCGTTGATGATTGTTAGTTACTGTTCTATTTTGCCCATATATTTTTGTTTGCCACTTATTAGTACTATTTGTAGCTACCATAACCTCCATAGTTTTTTTTTTTGTTTTTTTTTTCCATGTGTCCCTCGTTTATGTTATGTCCATCAGTCCCTACCCCTTCATGATCGATTTTTTTGTGTGAAACGTTAATGGTGTTATTTCATCCATTATTCCCATCTATTGTTTATTGTAGTCCTTCTGACATGATTTATGGTGGGATACATGAATCCCAATATTTTTTTTTTAGAGTTAGTAAATTTTTTTCTAGGGAATAAAATGTCTCCTACGGGATACACTTTAGTGGCCCCGGGCGTATGTGACAGTACGGACTGTTACGTCGGATTAACACTAAGGTGCTGCCACTTAATTATAGTTAGGGTAAGAATACTTAGCAAGATTAAACACTAAGTATTTGAACGTGTCTAGTTAGTGTAATAACACTAGTCACAAATCCTATGAGTGATTTAATTAAAGTGTTAAGAAATGACATCATCGAACTTGGGGTAGAATTGTCCAGTAGTTAGGACGGAAGTGATGGTTTGAAAGAAGGGGGTTAATTGAGTTGTTTTTAGGCACGAGTCGAGTGAGGCAGTGATTTTGGGGTTTGGACCATCTTGTAAGTTCGATGGCTGTGTGTTATTTCATGGGATGACTGGTTTGTATACCACAGAAGCACATGTATTTATGAACTATTATGAAGTTGTCAGAGGTTACAGACACTAAATAAAGGTATACATTTATATTTAATCCAGCTTGAACTTATTTCCTGAACGTCAGTAGGAAGTGTCGTTTGTATACATCAGGTAATAGAGAAAAGAATGTTACCATATTTTCGACGATCATGCAGCCTAAAACATAAACACAGTTACGAGTCTCCAAAAGAATCACCTGGGTTATGTTCCTATTCTGTAATCACCATCTCTGGCAGTCGCCAGTAAAACAACAGATGAACATTGATAAAAGATTCCACCCCATTCTCACCCTGTCACACTAGACTTGATTTGTCACCGTGACCAAGCCCGGTCACATCTAACTTGATTTGTTGCCGTTCCCGTCCACTCCCCCGGCCACAGTTCTGATGTATCAAACTTCACAACAAATCACATATTATCAAACATAATATGAGAAAATGGAATAGTCTTCAGACTAGTGTATGTAAATACAAAAAATCCATAATTCCATCAACAATAAAAAATAACAATCAAAGACAAGTCACTACAAAATGAAATGTTACAATTCATCGCAATGATAATACATACAATGTTTATCCACAATACAATTATGTAAATAACAAGATAGAGTACAAATAATGCATAAATATGGACATACACAATATCCAATGTAACATTATACAATGCAATCATATTATACTATACAATAATACATTATCCTAAAAAAAAATCAAGTATAAGAAACATTGTAGCAATCTTGAATCAATTCCTAAAAAAAAAAAAATTGGTCACAACTCCGGTTGATAGTATCCCATAAACCGCACGGGATGACATCAAATAATACTGGGTCAACATGTTGGCTGGGTTACGCTTGATTACACACACGGTCGTAAGGTAACAAACATTTCTGTCACAGCTAAGGAAAAACAGGCACGCTGACCTTTATCGCATAGCTGCTACTGTTGAAAAATACAAATGAAAATCTCCACTTTAATCAACTGTAAGATTATAATGAAAAACGGATAGGTTAACTACACAATTACCTAAACCATGGTTATGAAAACGTCTGGTTTCCATATGATGTTACCAACTCTTCCTTCATTACACAGTATACAACCCAGGAGGCTTGGGTCAACCTGACCGAAAATGACGGTCAACACAGCAGAGCTGAAATAAAGTTACACTCACAACAACGAGATACTCTCTCGTAATCCAAAAAACATAACAGTAGTACTTAATTAAGACATCAATAGTTATTGTTACTTTGTTTACTACCAATGACTTTGGGATTCTGTTGCGCACAATGTGTTGTAACATTTAGAGAGTTATTATCTCTATTGCTATTCCCCTTATTATTCCATTCGTTCTGCCTAGAACTGCAGTTAGCATTGTTATGCTTAACATCTCTCCTATGATAGAAATATCTGGTAAATGAATCTTGTTGACTCCTAGAACAATTACTATCAGATTGGTAATCTTTAATGTAATTATTTCTATCATAATTTCTCAACTTTTCAGAATCAAAACTTTGAATTCTGTTAGACTGTCTCTGGTTTCTTAGAGAGGAAAAACTACCATTTGAAGGATTCCCTTGGTACTTTCCAACAATATGGTTATCTCTCTTACCTAAATTGTTTTTATTCTTTTCTGTGGTAATATGCTTATTTACTGTATCACCCTGTCTAAACTTGGTATGACAAGTAGTAGAACTGATCGAATCCTTATGGTTATCCACCTGATGTTTGTTATCTTTATTACCAGAACTGGATATTACACATGAAGTATCTTTGCTGGTCTGACGCCAATAGTCATTAATTTTCGACGCAGCGTCTTTCGTACGTGGGAAATTGTATTTGCCACGCCGGGATTTACGTCCATCATGTTCGATTTTCGTATTTCCTAAGAGTGTATAGGGCTGGCTCTTTGCTTGTTTCACTCGTTGATAAACAGCCTTCTGTCTACCATTGTCAACATTGACAGTAGACAACCCTTTGATGCCTAAAATAACATCCACTAAACCATCCACTCTTCTCCTCAGTTCAGTAATTTCAGCAATATTAAGAGAGATATCCTCGCTTAGTTTCTTATTTAAGTTATCACATGTCATAACTTTGCATCTCTCTTCTGTTAGTAACTTCTCAATCTTAATCATTTTCTTTTTCTGCACCGTTAACTCTTCTAACCTCTGCTTATCATCCTTTTCCTTATTTGCCTTCAACTTTGTTAAGTTCATCTGAAGTTCCTCAGTGTCACTATCATGACTATCTACCAGCTCATCAATCATCTTCTCCGGAATTATAGTATTCATCTCTTGAAGTGTACCAAAACATACATCATGTAGCATTTCTATGTATAATTTTTCTCGTTCATTGGTCTCCACTTTCAATTTGTTATACCTGTCTTTCTTTTCTTGGATCTCTTGAGTAAGATTTCTAACTACCCGTTGCTTATCTTTTATCTGGACTTCCAAGTCCTTGACTTTACTGCATTCCGAGTCTAATGATGTTTTCACACTAGAAAGCTCCTAGTTTGATTTATGCAAATCACTTGTGAGTTTAGACACTGTTTCTTGTAGTTTATTCTTTTCCGCAATATCCTGCAAAAAATTGTCTCTTTCCGGAAGCGCACTCTGTTTGATTACTTTTATTCGCTCCTTCTCTTCTAATTCCTTTTTGTTATCATCCTGCATGTTATTGCAGATTATATTGTGCAAAACCTCATGCATAAGATTGTGTCCAGCCTCAGTATAATTGTACACCATAGGACGTAGGCATTCTAACAACCTTGCCAAATCTCTGGCCAAGATAATTTGAGGAGCTGACTGACAGTTATCGTCAGTAAAATAATTTAAAGCTGCTACCACATTAAACAAAAAACCATCCAGCACGTATCTGTCGAGTGCTTGGTCTTGTAATTTCTCAAAATATTCTCCTTGTTCAGCTAAATATTCCATTATAGGCCTCATGTCCTCAGGATCCAACTCATCATTCATATCAGGATCCACCGTGATTCAAACACTGAGTGTACTAAATTTATAGACCACTTATAATTCTAAGATTATGTCATGTAGCCATCAATCAATTATGCAATAAATCTCATAATAATACGCTATCAACATGAAATATTCAATAGAATAAATAATGATAACTGGAAGGCTTGACAACATCATACAGAGACACAGTTTTCACACAAAAAACCACTTATCTTGTAAGTAGAAAACAGTCTTGTTCTTTCTCTGTTACCACTGATGAGCATCAGACAACACACCATAAGCACACTCCCTTGTTGAAAAGCGCAGGCATAAGCACTGGACTCGTCGTCAACTGTCACCTCTGGTCCTCGATACAGTATGAAACAGGAAACTTGAATGCTGCAAATATGTTATAGGAAGCATGTAAACATTAGACACATCACCGTGTCACCGATCACAGGTTACCAGCGACACCCAACTGTCTGTGAGCAATGCAGGCGTCAATAAGGCTTGAAATATTTTACTGCCGACTCATTTAGGCTGGAAATAAGCACCCTTGTTATAGATGAATGTCATAATCATCTGTTCCTAAGTTACATTAGTCCACTCATTGCTACTGTCATATGAATACTAGCCCGTAGGCATAGAGGACGACATAACACAGTTAAAGCTGAACTTGGTTCTCAATCGAAGCCCCGCCCACACATGGCTAACTACTGTCACAGATGAGAGAACTTGTTAGTGCATACGCCACACACAGGGCACACTAATAAACAGGTCAAGGTCTGGTAGAAACAATATTACCACGTGAAATCATGGGCCTTAAGCCAGAAAAGTTGGCACTCTACTGACAATGCTGTTCATTAACAAATGACTGTTAGTTTATATCAGTTTGCCAGCTGATATTCCTGAGTCTATTTTATATATATGTATACGCCCACACAGAGCTATAATAAATGAATAGGTGAACGTTACGTTCTGAATATTATGCCTGAACACAGCATCCTTGTGATCTTATCCTTTCAACGCAAATGTTGCGGGTGTCAAATCCAACTTTACTGAAAACCACCACTGATAAATAACGGTTTGTTGTTATCTTATTAGTTTTTAAGCCACCTAATGATATGGTAACGCCATTGTATGCTTCAGTGATAAAGGCGTAAATGGGTTCTCCTTATATAGGCCACGCCCACCCAGGGCTATTTATAAATATGTTATTACTGTCACTGCCTGGACTGTTCAAAGTAAGTGTGTACTGGTACATTCACCCATCACCGTGACACACATAGAATTCATGTATCGTTGAACGATGAGTAACGTTTTAAAGAACAGTTTATTTACGTTACAACACAAACGACGACACAGACGAAATACAGTATATAGTACATAGCATCAAGTAAAGGTATTCATGAAGCTCCAACACTCCGCAGAGCTTAATCACAGCGCCTAGTGGCGCACACCTCATAGAAATACACATCCACCATGTTCCTTAAAGAACTGCGTTCACCGCAGTTGTAAATACGGCCTCAAATATGGCCTCATACATATGGCCTAATCCAGAAAGACTGCTCACATCGCAGTACTATTAAATTGATCAAATAGCGGTGCACTTCTTATAGAAGATGCACATTAACGATTTTCCTCAAAAGACTACGTCTCCCCTTCTCAACAAAGGCTGCTCCCCGACAGTTGAATAATCATCGTCATCGCTATCCCTTCTTAAGGCCCAATAATAAATAGTGGTGCACTTCCTATAGAAGATGCACATCCACAATATTCCTCAAAGGACTGCGTACCCAGCAGTCTGCAGTAATATACCCTGCACAGTATATATGGCCTAATCTCCTTCACGAAACTGTCTATGGCCTATAAAGTAATCTCTCTACCTCTCAGACTCTTCATAGCGCCTAATTGTAGACTAATGGTGCACTTCTCATAGAACGTGCCCAATAACAAAATCTCTCATAAACTGTCACTGCAGTCATAAATATTATAGTACGTACCATCTTCAAATAATCTAACACATGGAAGAATATTCAATACAGGAAGAATATTCAAATACAGGAAGAATATTCAAATACAGGAAGAATATTCAAATACAGGCCTGTGCAAAAAGTCTCCACCGAGACACACATTGTGAAAAACACTGTACATCTTCCCCGAACACTGGTCGGGAACACACACTTTGAGAAAACCCAGGGTCGACTACCTCGGTCGAACACCTAGAACATAACTCCCCGGAAAACACATTTCCCGCCCAGTCACGAGACTTCGCTGTTCAACACAACTCAGTCAATTCATGGCCTAGCCGCGAGAACTATTCACAGCTCTACAATACAGAACAGCGCTCACGACGCTATCTGTACACTATGACTTCTTTCATATATTTATTTAAACAATTCACCGTTAATCAAGTCTACAAGCGATGTAACCATTAATTTACTCTGTCCAACCCGTATACAAAGAATCACTTCCCTTTTTGACCTTAACATACTACCACCACCCCCGGAGAAAAAAATGCTTTATCATTTTTTTGACAAAAACTACATCAAATAAAAATGAGGGGTCAGCTAAGCTCTAAAATACTCATACAAAATTGAGCTTACGTTAAGGTTATAATAATACATCGACAACAAATATAAGCAAGTGTACAATAAAACAAATTATACACAATAATCTGCTAAGTACACTAAATAATCAGTTTCAAATAAAGTTAAGTATGATCACTGTAGACCAAGTAGTATACAATAAATAGAATGTAACAGACAAGATCAAGCAAAAGAAGCATGATCAACCCTGAAAATCAGCATTGAAATCAATATAGTAACAAAGATCAATAATACCTAATAGCAACACTTAAGCTAATCAATTCCTTACGTCAAACTAGATACGACCGACATAAATAGCTACCTCATACCAAACCATATAATCAACATAACAATCCTAAGGAAAAAAGTATAAGAAGTGTAAGAAGTAAACGATATGCAAATAGAATTAAGTGACACCTAGATGAAACATAGAATCATCACCAAAGTATAAACCGCTACTGAATACATCCAAGAGAAAATATGGAATGAAACAAAGAACAATCCGTAAAGGAAGAAAGGAATACAAGAAATGAATGTATAGAAAAGAGGCAATACTACATTCTAATAACTATTTAGACAAACAATGTATTGTATAAAAAATACAATCATGACAGAAAATCGTATAACAAAAAGACAAAGCATATATCTATACTAAACACGAACGAAGGATATAACTACATAATGCATAATAAATAATTTAGCCAACTTACAAAACTTATTCATAACTAAAATGGATTATCACAGACATCACACAAAAAAGTGCGATATGTAAAACAAAATATCACAATCTCCAAAAAAAAAAAAAATTATTAATATATTTTCTTGTTTTTTTGTTTTTTTAAATCTGGACATATCGACATATATATATATTACGCCTAGTTAAGCACTGGGCACATAAAAAATACAATACTTTCACAAAGAAAAACAAATACATTGTTCCAAAATTACAATACAAAAAAATTTCTTAAAGCTATGTTAAATAAAAATAGTATTTTAAATTTTTACAAGTTTCAACCTGTAATTAATAAATCATAAGTGAAATGAGCTTTAACAAAATGTGAGACATAAAAAAAAAATATTCCCATCTCTAAGTAGACACAAATAAACACCTATTAAAAAAACCGCACTATTAACATCATACCAAAGTTGCAAAAATAAACATAACATTATTTCTCATGAACAAGTGTTTACGTCAGACTACTAAATTCTTCAAACAAACAATAGTATCTGCTATCTCAGACAATTCTACATGTTATAATTTAGTTCCAAAATAACTTTCCACAACACAACAATTACTTCATATAACCTCTGTATAAGGTAATATATTAACTAAACATGGAGTCAGATACGAAAAAGAAAACAAATTTAGTAACCAAAAAACTCTCTGAAAGCGACTAACGACATATTCATAACTAATGAGTCTGTGCTTAGGGCTGGCAATCTCATTATGTATAAAACTATTCTAACAATTAGTCCTGCAAAATCATATCAATGTTTTGTGACAGTACGGACTGTTACGTCGGATTAACACTAAGGTGCTGCCACTTAATTATAGTTAGGGTAAGAATACTTAGCAAGATTAAACACTAAGTATTTGAACGTGTCTAGTTAGTGTAATAACACTAGTCACAAATCCTATGAGTGATTTAATTAAAGTGTTAAGAAATGACGTCATCGAACTTGGGGTAGAATTGTCCAGTAGTTAGGACGGAAGTGATGGTTTGAGAGAATGGGGTTAATTGAGTTGTTTTTAGGCACGAGACGAGTGAGGCAGTGATTTTGGGGTTTGGACCATCTTGTAAGTTCGATGGCTGTGTGTTATTTCATGGGATGACTGGTTTGTATACCACAGAAGCACATGTATTTATGAACTATTATGAAGTTGTCAGAGGTTACAGACACTAAATAAAGGTATACATTTATATTTAATCCAGCTTGAACTTATTTCCTGAACGTCAGTAGGAAGTGTCGTTTGTATACATCAGGTAATAGAGAAAAGAATGTTACCATATTTTCGACGATCATGCAGCCTAAAACATAAACACAGTTACGAGTCTCCAAAAGAATCACCTGGGTTATGTTCCTATTCTGTAATCACCATCTCTGGCAGTCGCCAGTAAAACAACAGATGAACATTGATAAAAGATTCCACCCCATTCTCACCCTGTCAAACTAGACTTGATTTGTCACCGTGACCAAGCCCGGTCACATCTAACTTGATTTGTTGCCGTTCCCGTCCACTCCCCCCGGCCACATAACTTGATTTGGTGCCCGTGACCAGCTCGTAACTGTTTTTTTATGATGGATTCACCCATTCAACAGCTAGAGCATCAAGTATTTTTGTTGCAAAAGCAAAACCATCTGCTTCAACAACAATTGTCACAGCAACAAACAGCTGCTGGAAGGGCACACTGGAACAGTCTCAATAAAAGACACTGTCGCATTACAGTGAGAAACGTTATCAATGAAATCAAACAAGGAAAGATATTTGAAATAAATAATGTTACGAGTGACAAACAAAGATGTTTGATAACGACAGAAAATGGACTAAGAGCATATATAAAGCCAGTAACACAGTGGAGAAAAACCTTTAACAGACGTTATCATTCCTGTTCCACCGCTGAGGTTCATATCCCTCCACCTGAGCTGTACTCACGTATCCTCTCCTGTGATGCTCGCTTGGCTGAGTTACCCTCCGTTACTCCAGGCCCCTCTCATGCTTCGCCTCTGCATGATATTATTGTACCTCCTATTACTGCCGCAACTCCTGTCCATACCTCCCTTCCTCCCCCTGTTCACCTCTCTTCTGACCCCGCTTTTCCTCCCTCTGTTCACCTCTCTTCAGACCCCACTTTTCCTCCCTCTGTTCACCTCCCTTCAGACCCCGCTTTTCCTCCCTCTGTTCATCTCTCTTCTAATCCCACTTTTCCTCCCTCTGTTCACCTCCCTTCAGACCCCGCTTTTCCTCCCTCTGTTCCTCTCTCTTCTGACCCCGCTTTTCCTCCCCCTGGTTATTTTCCTCCACCTCCCTCCGACGTTGATACAGAACCTGAGTCTGACTTTTCAGATTTTGAACCTTCTCTTTCTCCTTATGGTTATTTTCCTCCGCCTCCCTCCGACCTTGATACAGAAATGAGTCTGACTCTTCAGATGTTGAACCTTCTCTTTCTCCTTATGGTTATTTTCCTCCGCCTCCCTCCGACCTTGATACAGAACATGAGACTGACTCTTCAGATGTTGAACCTTCTCTTCCTCCTTATGGTTATTTTCCTCCACCTCCCTCCGGTTATTTTTCTCCCCCTTCCTCTGATCTTGACTCTTCCCCCGATTATTCTTCTTTTGATATTGGACCTGATGTTCCTCTTCCCTCAGCTCGTTTTCTCTTTAGACGTCGTCATCCAAAATTCATTTACGATTCTGTTCCCTTTCCTAAGCCCCTTCACCAGCGGGCCGCCCATGTACGAACCCGTTTTTGTTGCTCCCGTGGTTCTGTTCATTCTCCTTACCGTAGTCCCTCTCCTCCGCCTCTCCCTCTCCCTGTCACACCTCCGTCCCGTAGATTGCGTGTTCCCCTCCGTTATCCTCATACCAGTCCGCAGCCTCCACCCCGACCCTCCCGTTGTTTCCCGTAGTCCATGCCATTGTTCCTACATCCCAACCTACACAGTACGATCCTCGCCTGTTATTGTAAGCCATTGAAAGATTGGAAGCAATGAACATTTTTGCAAAGATGTTTACAAATTGAACTGCACTTACCTCCAGATGCCGTCTCCGGTCAGGTTGACATTTTCTGCCCTGCTATTATTTTTAGCATGAAGTCGACCCTGCTTCTCGTGTCTTCCGATGCAGGTCTCCTACACAATACCCTCCTGCTGAATTGCTTGATCCTGATGCTACCGTGAAGACCAATCGTTACGCATCCTTGAACATCTGGGTTACACACTTTACGCACATTTCCAGTTCAGATAGGAAAGTCCAACAGCCGTTATTTATGGAGAGCTGTTACATTTTCGTCCGCAAGAAAGACATTGCCGAATCTGCCAGTACATGAACATTTCCCTTACAACATCCTTTCGACCACTGCTGATGGAGATCCACCAACTCAGACGATCTCTGCAGTCCTGATATATTGTAGTTGATGTAGTTCCCTTTTACACGCGTTAGCGTCATTATGTCACATTATTTTTGACTGATGTAATAATTGACAATCTTGTATGCCCCTATGATTTTTTTTTGTTTTGTTTTTTTTTTTTTGTGTTTTTCTTTTTGTCATGTTTCTGACGTAAGATTTTACCCAGATTTTTTTAAGGTTTACTTCGTTCTGTTGTACTAAATAAAAGTGATTAACTAATGTACATCTTCACCCGCCACTAATGTTGGCATCATTCACGATTCATTATGATGATGACACCATATTGCATTATGATTTATTGAATTTTCAGTTATTGTTACACCGACACTCATGTGATTTAACTATTTGCCCATTTATATATTCTATACCATTGTCCATTGATTACCATGTTTCCATTCCATTCATTGTTTCCGGTTATTGTTTATACCGGCGTAGTCATATTTTTTATTATGAGACTTACCCATTTTGCCCATACTTTGCCACCAAGTTCTGTGGTTCTATGTCCATTTGTTCCATTCATATTTTTTTTCATCACCCACTTCAGTGAAGTGTAGGGTGACAGCCATTTTGGGCATCCGCTATATTTTATGTGCACCCGCCATATTTTTTTTGGCCAGTTTTTTTTCCTTGCGACGTTAACTCGCTTGTCATGTTATTTTATGTTTTATGATTCGCACAAGTGTGAGAGATATTGATGACTATAAACCCATAAAGCGTTTTGTTAGTTCGTTGATGATTGTTAGTTACTGTTCTATTTTGCCCATATATTTTTGTTTGCCACTTATTAGTACTATTTGTAGCTACCATAACCTCCATAGTTTTTTTTTTTCCATGTGTCCCTCGTTTATGTTATGTCCATCAGTCCCTACCCCTTCATGATCGATTTTTTTTGTGTGAAACGTTAATGGTGTTATTTCATCCATTATTCCCATCTATTGTTTATTGTAGTCCTTCTGACATGATTTATGGTGGGATACATGAATCCCAATATTTTTTTTTTAGAGTTAGTAAATTTTTTTCTAGGGAATAAAATGTCTCCTACGGGATACACTTTAGTGGCCCCGGGCGTATGTGACAGTACGGACTGTTACGTCGGATTAACACTAAGGTGCTGCCACTTAATTATAGTTAGGGTAAGAATACTTAGCAAGATTAAACACTAAGTATTTGAACGTGTCTAGTTAGTGTAATAACACTAGTCACAAATCCTATGAGTGATTTAATTAAAGTGTTAAGAAATGACATCATCGAACTTGGGGTAGAATTGTCCAGTAGTTAGGACGGAAGTGATGGTTTGAAAGAAGGGGGTTAATTGAGTTGTTTTTAGGCACGAGTCGAGTGAGGCAGTGATTTTGGGGTTTGGACCATCTTGTAAGTTCGATGGCTGTGTGTTATTTCATGGGATGACTGGTTTGTATACCACAGAAGCACATGTATTTATGAACTATTATGAAGTTGTCAGAGGTTACAGACACTAAATAAAGGTATACATTTATATTAATCCAGCTTGAACTTATTTCCTGAACGTCAGTAGGAAGTGTCGTTTGTATACATCAGGTAATAGAGAAAAGAATGTTACCATATTTTCGACGATCATGCAGCCTAAAACATAAACACAGTTACGAGTCTCCAAAAGAATCACCTGGGTTATGTTCCTATTCTGTAATCACCATCTCTGGCAGTCGCCAGTAAAACAACAGATGAACATTGATAAAAGATTCCACCCCATTCTCACCCTGTCACACTAGACTTGATTTGTCACCGTGACCAAGCCCGGTCACATCTAACTTGATTTGTTGCCGTTCCCGTCCACTCCCCCGGCCACAGTTCTGATGTATCAAACTTCACAACAAATCACATATTATCAAACATAATATGAGAAAATGGAATAGTCTTCAGACTAGTGTATGTAAATACAAAAAATCCATAATTCCATCAACAATAAAAAATAACAATCAAAGACAAGTCACTACAAAATGAAATGTTACAATTCATCGCAATGATAATACATACAATGTTTATCCACAATACAATTATGTAAATAACAAGATAGAGTACAAATACTGCATAAATATGGACATACACAATATCCAATGTAACATTATACAATGCAATCATATTATACTATACAATAATACATTATCCTAAAAAAAAAATCAAGTATAAGAAACATTGTAGCAATCTTGAATCAATTCCTAAAAAAAAAAAATAGGTCACAACTCCGGTTGATAGTATCCCATAAACCGCACGGAATGACATCAAATAATACTGGGTCAACATGTTGGCTGGGTTACGCTTGATTACACACACGGTCTTAAGGTAACAAACATTTCTGTCACAGCTAAGGAAAAACAGGCACGCTGACCTTTATCGCATAGCTGCTACTGTTGAAAAATACAAATGAAAATCTCCACTTTAATCAACTGTAAGATTATAATGAAAAACGGATAGGTTAACTACACAATTACCTAAACCATGGTTATGAAAACGTCTGGTTTCCATATGATGTTACCAACTCTTCCTTCATTACACAGTATACAACCCAGGAGGCTTGGGTCAACCTGACCGAAAATGACGGTCAACACAGCAGAGCTGAAATAAAGTTACACTCACAACAACGAGATACTCTCTCGTAATCCAAAAAACATAACAGTAGTACTTAATTAAGACATCAATAGTTATTGTTACTTTGTTTACTACCAATGACTTTGGGATTCTGTTGCGCACAATGTGTTGTAACATTTAGAGAGTTATTATCTCTATTGCTATTCCCCTTATTATTCCATTCGTTCTGCCTAGAACTGCAGTTAGCATTGTTATGCTTAACATCTCTCCTATGATAGAAATATCTGGTAAATGAATCTTGTTGACTCCTAGAACAATTACTATCAGATTGGTAATCTTTAATGTAATTATTTCTATCATAATTTCTCAACTTTTCAGAATCAAAACTTTGAATTCTGTTAGACTGTCTCTGGTTTCTTAGAGAGGAAAAACTACCATTTGAAGGATTCCCTTGGTACTTTCCAACAATATGGTTATCTCTCTTACCTAAATTGTTTTTATTCTTTTCTGTGGTAATATGCTTATTTACTGTATCACCCTGTCTAAACTTGGTATGACAAGTAGTAGAACTGATCGAATCCTTATGGTTATCCACCTGATGTTTGTTATCTTTATTACCAGAACTGGATATTACACATGAAGTATCTTTGCTGGTCTGACGCCAATAGTCATTAATTTTCGACGCAGCGTCTTCCGTACGTGGGAAATTGTATTTGCCACGCCGGGATTTACGTCCATCATGTTCGATTTTCGTATTTCCTAAGAGTGTATAGGGCTGGCTCTTTGCTTGTTTCACTCGTTGATAAACAGCCTTCTGTCTACCATTGTCAACATTGACAGTAGACAACCCTTTGATGCCTAAAATAACATCCACTAAACCATCCACTCTTCTCCTCAGTTCAGTAATTTCAGCAATATTAAGAGAGATATCCTCGCTTAGTTTCTTATTTAAGTTATCACATGTCATAACTTTGCATCTCTCTTCTGTTAGTAACTTCTCAATCTTAATCATTTTCTTTTTCTGCACCGTTAACTCTTCTAACCTCTGCTTATCATCCTTTTCCTTATTTGCCTTCAACTTTGTTAAGTTCATCTGAAGTTCCTCAGTGTCACTATCATGACTATCTACCAGCTCATCAATCTTCTCCGGAATTATAGTATTCATCTCTTGAAGTGTACCAAAACATACATCATGTAGCATTTCTATGTATAATTTTTCTCGTTCATTGGTCTCCACTTTCAATTTGTTATACCTGTCTTTCTTTTCTTGGATCTCTTGAGTAAGATTTCTAACTACCCGTTGCTTATCTTTTATCTGGACTTCCAAGTCCTTGACTTTACTGCATTCCGAGTCTAATGATGTTTTCACACTAGAAAGCTCCTAGTTTGATTTATGCAAATCACTTGTGAGTTTAGACACTGTTTCTTGTAGTTTATTCTTTTCCGCAATATCCTGCAAAAAATTGTCTCTTTCCGGAAGCGCACTCTGTTTGATTACTTTTATTCGCTCCTTCTCTTCTAATTCCTTTTTGTTATCATCCTGCATGTTATTGCAGATTATATTGTGCAAAACCTCATGCATAAGATTGTGTCCAGCCTCAGTATAATTGTACACCATAGGACGTAGGCATTCTAACAACCTTGCCAAATCTCTGGCCAAGATAATTTGAGGAGCTGACTGACAGTTATCGTCAGTAAAATAATTTAAAGCTGCTACCACATTAAACAAAAAACCATCCAGCACGTATCTGTCGAGTGCTTGGTCTTGTAATTTCTCAAAATATTCTCCTTGTTCAGCTAAATATTCCATTATAGGCCTCATGTCCTCAGGATCCAACTCATCATTCATATCAGGATCCACCGTGATTCAAACACTGAGTGTACTAAATTTATAGACCACTTATAATTCTAAGATTATGTCATGTAGCCATCAATCAATTATGCAATAAATCTCATAATAATACGCTATCAACATGAAATATTCAATAGAATAAATAATGATAACTGGAAGGCTTGACAACATCATACAGAGACACAGTTTTCACACAAAAAAAACCACTTATCTTGTAAGTAGAAAACAGTCTTGTTCTTTCTCTGTTACCACTGATGAGCATCAGACAACACACCATAAGCACACTCCCTTGTTGAAAAGCGCAGGCATAAGCACTGGACTCGTCGTCAACTGTCACCTCTGGTCCTCGATACAGTATGAAACAGGAAACTTGAATGCTGCAAATATGTTATAGGAAGCATGTAAACATTAGACACATCACCGTGTCACCGATCACAGGTTACCAGCGACACCCAACTGTCTGTGAGCAATGCAGGCGTCAATAAGGCTTGAAATATTTTACTGCCGACTCATTTAGGCTGGAAATAAGCACCCTTGTTATAGATGAATGTCATAATCATCTGTTCCTAAGTTACATTAGTCCACTCATTGCTACTGTCATATGAATACTAGCCCGTAGGCATAGAGGACGACATAACACAGTTAAAGCTGAACTTGGTTCTCAATCGAAGCCCCGCCCACACATGGCTAACTACTGTCACAGATGAGAGAACTTGTTAGTGCATACGCCACACACAGGGCACACTAATAAACAGGTCAAGGTCTGGTAGAAACAATATTACCACGTGAAATCATGGGCCTTAAGCCAGAAAAGTTGGCACTCTACTGACAATGCTGTTCATTAACAAATGACTGTTAGTTTATATCAGTTTGCCAGCTGATATTCCTGAGTCTATTTTATATATATGTATACGCCCACACAGAGCTATAATAAATGAATAGGTGAACGTTACGTTCTGAATATTATGCCTGAACACAGCATCCTTGTGATCTTATCCTTTCAACGCAAATGTTGCGGGTGTCAAATCCAACTTTACTGAAAACCACCACTGATAAATAACGGTTTGTTGTTATCTTATTAGTTTTTAAGCCACCTAATGATATGGTAACGCCATTGTATGCTTCAGTGATAAAGGCGTAAATGGGTTCTCCTTATATAGGCCACGCCCACCCAGGGCTATTTATAAAATATGTTATTACTGTCACTGCCTGGACTGTTCAAAGTAAGTGTGTACTGGTACATTCACCCATCACCGTGACACACATAGAATTCATGTATCGTTGAACGATGAGTAACGTTTTAAAGAACAGTTTATTTACGTTACAACACAAAACGACGACACAGACGAAATACAGTATATAGTACATAGCATCAAGTAAAGGTATTCATGAAGCTCCAACACTCCGCAGAGCTTAATCACAGCGCCTAGTGGCGCACACCTCATAGAAATACACATCCACCATGTTCCTTAAAGAACTGCGTTCACCGCAGTTGTAAATACGGCCTCAAATATGGCCTCATACATATGGCCTAATCCAGAAAGACTGCTCACATCGCAGTACTATTAAATTGATCAAATAGCGGTGCACTTCTTATAGAAGATGCACATTAACGATTTTCCTCAAAAGACTACGTCTCCCCTTCTCAACAAAGGCTGCTCCCCGACAGTTGAATAATCATCGTCATCGCTATCCCTTCTTAAGGCCCAATAATAAATAGTGGTGCACTTCCTATAGAAGATGCACATCCACAATATTCCTCAAAGGACTGCGTACCCAGCAGTCTGCAGTAATATACCCTGCACAGTATATATGGCCTAATCTCCTTCACGAAACTGTCTATGGCCTATAAAGTAATCTCTCTACCTCTCAGACTCTTCATAGCGCCTAATTGTAGACTAATGGTGCACTTCTCATAGAACGTGCCCAATAACAAAATCTCTCATAAACTGTCACTGCAGTCATAAATATTATAGTACGTACCATCTTCAAATAATCTAACACATGGAAGAGTATTCAATACAGGAAGAATATTCAAATACAGGAAGAATATTCAAATACAGGAAGAATATTCAAATACAGGCCTGTGCAAAAAGTCTCCACCGAGACACACATTGTGAAAAACACTGTACATCTTCCCCGAACACTGGTCGGGAACACACACTTTGAGAAAACCCAGGGTCGACTACCTCGGTCGAACACCTAGAACATAACTCCCCGGAAAACACATTTCCCGCCCAGTCACGAGACTTCGCTGTTCAACACAACTCAGTCAATTCATGGCCTAGCCGCGAGAACTATTCACAGCTCTACAATACAGAACAGCGCTCACGACGCTATCTGTACACTATGACTTCTTTCATATATTTATTTAAACAATTCACCGTTAATCAAGTCTACAAGCGATGTAACCATTAATTTACTCTGTCCAACCCGTATACAAAGAATCACTTCCCTTTTTGACCTTAATAAAACAAATTATACACAATAATCTGCTAAGTACACTAAATAATCAGTTTCAAATAAAGTTAAGTATGATCACTGTAGACCAAGTAGTATACAATAAATAGAATGTAACAGACAAGATCAAGCAAAAGAAGCATGATCAACCCTGAAAATCAGCATTGAAATCAATATAGTAACAAAGATCAATAATACCTAATAGCAACACTTAAGCTAATCAATTCCTTACGTCAAACTAGATACGACCGACATAAATAGCTACCTCATACCAAACCATATAATCAAAAAAAAAAAAAAAAAAAAAAAAAAAAAAAAAGAAAAAAAAAAAAAAAAAAAAAAAGAAAAGAAGAGCGCAAGAATAAAAAACAATTAAAAAAAAAAAAAAAAAAAAAAAAAAAAAAAAAAAAAAAAAAAAAAAAAAAAAAAAAGAAAAAAAAAAAAAAAAAAAAAAAAAAAAAAAAAAAAAAAAAAAAAATAAAAAAAAAAGAAAAAAAAAAAAAAAAACAAAAAAAATGTAAAAAAAAAAAAAAAAGAAAAAAAAAAAAAAAAACAAAAAAAAAAAGAAAAAAAAAAAAAAACAAAAAAAAAAAAAAGTATAAAAAAAAAAAAAGAAAAAAAAATAAAAAAAAAAAAAAAAAAAAAAGAAAAAAAAAAAAAAAAAAAAAAAAAAAAAAAAAAATAAGAAAAAAAAAAAAAAAAAAAAAAAAAAGAAAAAAAAAAAAAAAAAAAAAAAAAAAAGAAAAAAAAAAAAAAAAAAAAAAAAAAGAAAAAAAAAAAAAAGAGAATAAAAAAAAAAAAAAGAAGAGAAAAAGGAAATTTTAACAAGAAATTTAAAGAAATTAAAATTTAAATAAAAAAACAATGAAAACTAAAAAAAAGAAAAACCCGCACAGCCACATAATCGACCATCACAATACCTTCCAATACACAAATAAAAACTCATTGTCTCACGCGATATAAATTAAAGGAGAATAAGAAGCATGAAAAAAAAAAAGCCTAATTATTCAGAAATAAAGAAAAAAGAACAAAAAATTTAAAAACAGAAATAAGTAAAATTAGAAGAAGCTTTAGACCAGGGAAAAACTCTGGCACAAGTATAGAACCTATGCAAAGCTTTTTCAAAAATAAAGAAATTAGCCTTTTTATAATAACAAGAGGACCAAATGCTTTAGTTTTTTTTCTGCTAAACAGGAAACGGTAAAAACATAAAAATGAAAAAAAAAAATGAATCACAATTCAATCCAACCCAAACTCACTACGCTAAAACAACTCAGCTTTGCTTTGATTTGAATACGAGAAATGTTATGAATAAGAAGAAATGAATCAACTTCTCAAGAAATCTAGAGATAGACTAAAGTAAATAAAAAAAAGAAAAGGAATAGAAAAAAAAGAGATAAAGGGGAAAATAAGCGGAAAAAGAAAAAAGGGGATGTAAAACACTAGGCGAAAGTCAAAGTCTTATATGAAAATAAGGAAACGAAGAGGAAAAACTAAAAAAAACAAAAGAAAGAAAGGAATCGAACAATTGATACCGAAAGAAACCAACCCCCCCAAAACGAGAAACCTAACCCCCCCCTGACACAAAAGATTTACAGGCGTAAACCACACTATAAAGAAGACCCATAAAAAAAAGAAAAAAAGAAAGAGAAAAAAAAACGAAATAATAAAAAAAAAAAAAACGACGCGTTCCTGGTAAAAAAAAAAGATCCCCCCCCCCCCAAAAAAAAAAAAAAGAAAGGCTAAAACCCCCCCAAAAGAAGAAATCCCCTAAAAGTTAAAAAAAAAATAAAAAAGACATAAAAAAAAAAGTGGTTTAAAAAAGAACTTAAGACCAAATTCGGCTAAAAAAAAAATATC
>JAMPIV010006917.1:0-23578 GCA_024509875.1 Oreohelix idahoensis | reverse complement strand
TCGTATAGACACTTACCGACGTAAGTATTACAAAGACATACAACATAGGAAATACAACCTTAATGAAGCTTTTGATTACCCTGTAAATACATTTTTTTTTTCTCCATTTTAAAGCGCGCTACAAATACCAAGAGTTTTTGAAATATTCAACTGCTAAATTCACTGAATCAAGATGGTGCACTGTTCTGTCCTAAAATAAATTAGTCATAACTCATATAATCTTGATATAAATGATGTAGATTGTGGTCAACGTTATGAAACCCAAGAAACCCTTCATTATGTTTATAGCTGGTAACAGAGTAGGTTTACCAGACGTCCGGCAAAAGGTGGACATGTCCTTATTTTTACACTCTCGTTCTCCCTACAGCAGACATTGCTTAAAAACGTTATTGTGAGCAGCTTTCCACTGATAATTAAAATTTAAGAACCTGTTAGACCTTTATGTTAACGTAAATCACAACAGTCTGTCAAGATTTTTACATTTGTATTACCTGTTTATTAGTCTCTACTGTTATCGTTAAGTTTTGTTGTTAACTTTTACAGCAATGATCATGTATGACGTCACTAAAACTATTGAAAAATATAATCTCTCCTTAAAATGTGTTGTACTCCCAGATGACAATGTAAATGCTAGTTTTGGCGGGTGTAGATAGGACATTCCTGGGCACAATGATTACGTTCAAAGAGTGTTCTCTAATAAATACTCATTGGTCGAAGTAAAGGAACCACTTGTCAGTCTTGTATGTTCAGAGATTAATTCCGACGTTGTACAAGGTGACACATATCATTTGGATGGAGACTGAGCACCTATTGGTTTGCCCGGAGTGCGATGATGTCAATTCTGTATAACAATAACATATATTTTAAAAGTACTAGAAATGAAGAGTTACAGAAGAAATAGGCTCTTCAGAAAAATATCGTAATTAAACTCATACATGTAGTTTTGAATCAAACCATTTTCTCTTAATATTAATCGTGACTTTATTTGTTGATTTTATTAAGCCTAATTCTTTGAATATGAACCTGTCATTACATATGATATTATTATTATTATGAAAAGTGTAAAAGAAAAGTTTACCAGGATTTTAAAAGCTAGTTAACAGCCTAAAACTGCAACTGTCAGCGTTATCCTCCCTTCTCAATTATTAGTCACATAAAACCTGTTTGTCAAGATTTGCAAAACTGTCACATAAAACGCATCTGCAGTTGTCTGTGACTAGTATTTGTAAGGGTTATGTAATGTCACGATTATCGTGTGTGTGATTAGTGTTTGTAGGTGTTATGTAATTTCACGATTATATTGTGTGTGACTAGTGTTTGTAAGTGTTATGTAATTTCACGATTGTCTTGTGTGTGACTAGTGTTTTTAAGTGTTTTGTAATTTCATGATTATCTTGTGTGTGACTAATGTTTGTAAGTGTTATGAATACCATGATTACCTTGTGTGTAACTAGAGTTTGTAAGTGTTTTGTAATTTCACGATTATCTTGTATGTGACCAGTGTTTGTGTTATGTTATTTCACGATTATCTTGTAAGTGACTAGAGTTCGTAAAAATAAGAATATGTAAATATTGTTTGCAATTTGTCTTAATACGTAATTTGTAACAGTATATTTTGAATAGATCGATGTCAATATCTTGAAGATATGCTTGATAATTTGGCATGTTTATGTAAAGTTCAGTTCATCCATCCTGTCACATATTTTGTGTTGCCAGATTTTGGTTACAAAAAAGGTGATGTGAAATATATTATATAATAATGTTATATAATATATTATATTTTTATAATATTATGTTATATATATATATATATATATATATATATATATATATATATATATATATATATATATATATATATATATATATATATATATATATATATATATATATACGTACGATCTATATATAAAATTCTGTTTTTTAATGAGAATGGCGACTACACGAAATTTCTTCACATTCACAAGTGCATTTTTAACGCAGTGATCTTCAATCACGTTCAACCTTAAAGATGTGTTGTGCAGAACCCACCCTTGTCACGCGTAAAGTAATCCAGTCCGCAGGTTAATCAATCTCACATCGGGAATACACAACCCCAGATATAACTCTCCACATCAAGCACCTTGAAAAAGAGAGGTAAGAAATTACCCTTCACTGGCTAACGCCAACAATTACTATCAAAGAAGAATCTGTGAGAATCACAACAAAATATGTGTCCCACGTGGATTATATGTGTATAAACTACGCTAACATGATATTAAAGAAATAAACAATTAACACGAATGAAAAAAAAAACACACAAAACTTGCGTTCAAATGTAGAGGAAATGTGAATATTGAAATACCCGTTGTTATTTATAGTTTGACCTAGATGTACTTAGTTTAACGTTAGTCCAATAGCAAATACTGCTGTAGGGGAGTGACATGTTAGAGAATTGACTATCCTTGGTCTCAGCTTTCTGAGGTGCTGCCAACTGTTCCCGTCCTCCTCACATTTGCCTGACATACCCCAAGAGCAAAGTCAAGTATTTATTTATAGCTGGGTAGCTGGAGGTGTCCAACTAGGTAACTTTCCCGCCATTAACAAACGCTTTATCTACTCGTACTATACATACTAATCAAGCCTTGCTTACTAGACTCACACATACACAGTTCAAACTATTAATATTTAACAGAAAATGACTACCTGTACACTTTATCTGCGATCGACAATGCACGATGTTTACGTTTTACACCACTTCTTTTATTTGCTGAATCCATAATGGGGCTAAACAGCAGCAAATAAATGATAAAATGAGAAGGAATGAGCAGGAATGCCCGTTAACACGTGCAAGCAAGACCCAAACAGCTGCATCAAAACATAAACTGCTCCAGAAAACAGTGGCGCGCCAACGCGGTAAATTTAAAAATGCGCTCCGAAATCCATGCCGGAAATCTGAAGGAACTGGATTATCGATGGCCGGATTTTTGAATGCCAACTCTATAAGCTATAAGGTACAACTCAATGATGCGACAATAGTCATGTTACTTATAAACAAAATAAAAGAAACACGTGTATAAAGTCATGTTACTTACAAACATAAAAAAGAAACACTTATATAAAGTCATATTACTTATAAACACAAAAAAAACACTTATATAAAGCTATGTTACTTATAAACAAAAAAGAAACACTTATATAAAGCCATGTTACTTATAAACAAAAACACTCATATAAAGTCATGTTACTTATCAACAAAAAAAGAAACACATATATAAAGTCTTGTTACTAATAAACAAAAACACTCATATAAAGTCATGTTACTTATAGACTGTCACGGATTGCCTCCCCTTAGCTCTGCAGTAGTGGTCCAACAGTGACCAAAACTCAAGAGTATCTAATATGGGTCTTCAAATGCGTCTACCTTCATACAAGATTACTCTTGGCAGAGTTGTAGATAGAAGAATAATGATGCTTCTATTTCAAGGGAGTTATCTTAAGATATTTCAGAAGTCAAGAACAATGCTGCAATGGACAAGGCAATTGTTAACTTATATCTGATCCGCCGCCTTTTATGAAGAATTAAGCAGCTATTAATTTCAGTTCGTTCAAGCTACCACCCTGATTTACGCAGCGGAATTCTTAGTAAAGCTCTGTTTAGAGTGTATTTAGTAAATTGACTGAGGCAAACATAGTACATCCAAAATGATTAAATCGACGTTAAATTTGTATACTTACAAATAACAGATTTAATAATTACTTCGGTTTTAACAAGGTTTTAAAGAAATGAATAATTATTTGTCAGAAAAAAATTATCACCACTGTTGTGATGGAATGATAGTTTATGTAAGAAGTCACTTGGCAGCTTTTAAGTTTGACTTAGCTGCCAAATGGTAGTTCCTTCTCCCGCTGGGTTCTGTGTAGATAGGTCGCTGGTAAAGATTAAAGGCGCAGCACGTTCCAAGTAAGATCGGGGAGTAACTGCCAAGCTGGTCCAGCATCTCTAAGACCCCCTGATGATGGTGTCTAGTTCGTCATCAGGCCACTTTTACCCTCACTTTTTTCCAGAGATTAGTACCCGCACTGGTACCACCAACTAGTATGGTAAAAGAATAGACACAAAACGCTCTCCTGAGTATTGCGTTTCCCGACACATACTTATGTGTTCCCAAACCCTATTCCACCACCCCATCAACCTCAAACTTTACCCTCGATCAGAATTAAGCTTAATCCCTTAAGAGAAAACTTTCTTTACATTTAAATTGAATAGCCTTATATTTGCTTTACATTCAAATGAACACGTTAATAGTATAGATATAATTTGTTTACATTTTTACATCTACACTGGTTGAAAAATGTTCACAATAAAAATTGAAAATGTTTTCCTTTACATCTACACTGGTTGAAAACTTTCATTATTTTAAAGTGAATAGGTTTACATAGACTTTTACACTGTGTTGAAAATGTAAATATTATAATTAGAATGTAAATCATTTATTTCATATTTCCCTCCCTGCTCCATATGGAATTTGGGCCTAGCAATGCTTTTAGTTCTCTTTAACAAACTTGCAATAAAGCAGTTACCAGCCCTTGCAGTGGTGGTTCATGAAATCATCATTCTATATGCTGAGGTTGCCAGCCTCAAATGACTTGGGCATCCACTAGCGATTTTCACAAATTAATATTTACATGGCAATATATACATATTAGTTCACATGTTAGTAATGACAAATATAGAACGTAAAATGCACAACTTATGTTAATATTAGCTCACAGACTGTTTGCGCAGAGGAATAAAGGCACTGGAACAGGCCTCTTACACGTGTTCTTAGGGGTCGTTATTTTAACACTAAATTCTTACTTTGACTCCGTGTATTAGATTTCTCATATTCCCTGGTGTCCTTGTTAAATAGTACAGTTTATTCTGGGCTCTGAAGTCCTAAAAGTTGCTCAAACAACGGTACGGTTCCGAAATAAGAATCTTGATTCTAGGCTCTGGCGAGGTCTGATTGTGGTCTTGGCAAGCGATTCTCACAGTCAACTAGACTTGCCAACAAATGTCAGATTATATTACACGTTTTCTACCCCCGCTCGTCCAGGTTTTTGGGACAAACGCCCAATCGACGCAATTGTTATTCTCGCCTCAAGGTATCAACCAATCTAATTTGAACGTTTAAATTTATGATAAAATATTTTGCATGACTTATCTAGTGCAAAATTTCAAACGTCACTTTTCTCAAATTGGGTTGTAAACATTCGATTATTACTTTTTCAAGTTACGTCACTCACACTTCAGCATGTCCTGCCAGATTGGAGATTATCTGCCTTGCCTATCGCACGTACTTCAATCGTCGTTATCAGACTATGACTCGTCGCAATTCAGCCGTCTTGTCTGACCATTTCGTGATTTTTCCGCACCTCGAATATGCAAGTCTATTATTCTTTAGAATTTTAAAGGATTACTCCCATCTTGTGCAAACGCAGTCGTTAGCCTTTCACCTGGGATCAAATGTGGGACCGTTACGTTTGGTGATCCAAATAGTCCCTCAGTGATGGACCGGCGAATCAAAGTGAACTGAAGTGTAAAAGTTATGTAAACATTGACCTTTGGATGAGTTTTCCGTGGCCACGAAGAAATATGAGGTGCCGTGCGCAAGTTGTGCACATTTAAAAATCTCATGACAGTAGGAAATCGTAAAGAGTAGGCTGTCCTGGTAAAATTTAAATAAGAATTAGAAACCTACCCGCCAAATATAATTATAGAATGTGTGATTCCTACATACACTCATTGGGATTCACGATGGCGCTACGGAGTTTGTGCACTGTGCTGAGATCATCCTTGTGTGATCTAGGGGAGGAGATTGGAGCAATGATGGAGTCGTCCGTGTGTAATGAAGATAGTCGTTAAAATCAAACAAAAACCAAACCAAATTCTTGATATGATCTACACATCTGCTATGTGAGTGATTGTTGCTTGTACAAAAACTTATCACAACTAGCCCCACATCTGCTATGTGAGTGATTGTTGCTTGTAAAAATACTTATCACAATTAGCACCACATCTGCTATGTGAGTGATTGTTGCTTGTATAAAAACTTATCACAAATAGCACCACATCTGCTTTGTAAGTGATTGTTGCTTGTATAAAAACTTATCACAACTAGCCCCACATCTGCTATGTGAGTGATTGTTGCTTGTATAATAACTTGTTACAACTAGCCCCACTTCTGCTATGTGAGTGATTGTTGCTTGTATAAAAACTTATCACAAATAGCACCACATCTGCTTTGTAAGTGATTGTTGCTTGTATAAAAACTTATCACAACTAGCCCCACATCTGCTATGTGAGTGATTGTTGCTTGTATAAAAACCTTATCACAACCAGCACCACATCTGCTATGTGAGTGATTGTTGCTTGTACAAAAACTTATCACAACCAGTTGCACATCTGGAATGTGAGTGATTGTCGCTTGTATAAAATCTTATCACAACTAGCCGCACATCTGCTATGTGAGTGAATGTTGCTTGTATAAAAACGTATAACAACTAGCTCCACACCTGCTATGTGAGAAATTGTTGCTTGTATAAAAACCTATTACAACTAGCCCCACATCTGTAATGTGAGTGATTGTTGCTTGTATAAAAAATTATCACAACTAGCCCCACGCCTGCTTTGTGAGTGATTGTTGCTTGTATAAAAACTTATCACAACTAACCCCACATCTTCTATGTGTGAGATTGTGTCTTGTATAAAAACTTATCACAACTAGCCCCACATCTGCTATGTGAGTTAAACGTATCACAACTAGCCGCAAATCTGCTATGTGAGTGATTGTTGCTTGAATAAAAACTAATCACAACCAGCCCCACATCTGCTATGTGAGTGATAGTTGCTTGTATAAAAACTAATCACAACCAGCCCCACATCCACTGTGTGAGTGATTGTTGCTTGTTTAAAAACTAATCACAACTAGCCCCACATCTTCTATGTGAGTGATTGTTGCTTGTATAAAAACTTATCACAACTAGCCCCACATCTGCTATGTGAGTGATAGTTGCTTGTATAAAAACTAATCACAACCAGCCCCACATCTACTGTGTGAGTAATTGTTGCTTGTATAAAAACTAATCACAACTAGCCCCACATCTGCTATGTGAGTGATTGTTGCTTGTATAAAAACATATCACAACTAGCCCCATATCTGCTATGTGAGTAATTGTTGCTTGTATAAAAACTTATCACAACTAGCCCCACATCTACTATGTGAGTGATTGTTGTTTGTATAAAAACGTATCACAACTATCCCCACATCTGCTATGTGAGTGATTGTCGCTTGTATAAAAACTTATCACAACCAGCCCCACAGCCAAAAGATGATAACAGTGATCAGATTAATTGTTTGATCTATTACAAAGATAAAGCCACTCACGTGTCAAAGATTGCCACAGGGAATTGAAGTGTTAGAAGCTTCACCATGAAAGGTTCAGCTTTTATCAAGTTAGCTGAACCGTTCACTTCCTCGATGCCTTTTTTCCCTATCTCAGGAGCACAGTCGAGTGTCCATTTACAGCTGAGTAAACTTGAATTTGCCACCGTCAGGATTTAGCCCCAAATCCAGGTAGTTATGCCTCAGAGGAAAGCGCTCTAACTGCTTGGCCAGTCGAACACTCACTTTATCTAATTATGTAATATAAATGTATCATATTTTAGTGCTATTCATCATTATGATCAGGAACAAACTATCAATGTAGAACACAGTTTCTTGGGAAAAGAGATTTGCTATACCAATTAACTCTTGAAGTTACATAGGCCTAAGTTTTCTATAATCTATAGACTATGTGACATAATAGCCATCTCAAGAACTGAAGTCAGACAACAATAACGTTGATATATGGATAAAATGGAACGAATGGATACAACTAACATCACAAACTGATTAATTAATGTGTCATAAAGAAAACAATACATAACAACATTTTTAGGAAAGAAATTAAAAAAAAAAATTATTAGAATGCATTCAAATGAATTAGTCAACTAACAGTTTTATTCTTGGTACAGTTTCTGAATGAGACACCTCTTATATCATTTTAGACTCCAGTTTGTTTGTTTGTTTTCTTGCTCGGGATTAGATTAAGAACTCGTCGCTCTCTCTTCATTCCACAACTTTGTTTCTCACTTATACTACTACTACTTTTGGAATATTTCAGTTGGATTATATACAGTGTGGCCCAAAAGTCTGGACTCATAGAGAATTCGGCAGCTACTTCACTTTGTGAGAATCGCTGTCTTTTGTAGATAAAAACAATATATGTGCGTTCATTTACCGCTAATGTCGAATCCATATTGGCACTGAAAATAACTTATTATGAAAGTTAGAAGAGAGAAAAAATGTATATAAGACGATTGCTTATATTTCCAGACCTTTGGCCCACCTCAAAGTTAACCTTAATGAATATGGGCTACTTTCTAAATCATGTAAGTAGAGAATCAACTTATCCAAGTTAGAACAACACAGTATCTTAGAAGACATGAATGTAGTAGCTGTCGGGTTAAACATCTCTTGGTGTTTGGAGGACTCACCTGTAAATTACGAAAGTCACTAAATAAAGTTGTCATATATCCAAAAACAAAAACTTCATTACGAATGTGTTTTTCTGTAACTGATGTTTCTCTTCATTGTCAAATTTATGTCTGTGCGTATTTACAATAGAGCAGGTCGTAGACCCGTATTCTGTGATGTTTTGTAATACAGTTTGTTCAGACCCGAGTGGAACAGTCCCAGTTACAACGGTTTGGTCACGTCTGTAGATTTGGAGAAGAACGGCTATGTGACAAAACGTTTGTACATGTACTTTTGAGCCCCTCTCTCGCTCCTTCATCCGCTGTTTATTAGGCATATTTTATGCACCTTCATTCATATTTTTGCTATAAAGTTGAATTGTTATAATACCAGGTTGATTACAAGGTCAACGGTAATACGTTTATCACTTGAGTCGCCTAGCTACCTTTGTTAGGAGTCGAACTCTGTGGACACGATATGGTCTCGTACGATAGATCAATAGAACGCCATATTGTCTGCCAAAGAAATCCGTCTCATGGATGGGCGAAAACACAGGTTATAATTAGATAATCGCTTCGGCGGGACATCACTGTGTAATTATTACAGATTACATGGCAGAAGAGACAATCTGGGCGGAAAGTATTAGTCAAGAATGAGTGCACTGACATTGGTTATGAGTTTAGCATAAAGATGCAATCAGAAGTATTACAGCATTATTAGAAAGAAGTCACGCGATGGAATTTTTAAATGTAATATTTTAAAACACTTCTTCTTCTTCTTTGATCCATAACCGCCAACCGTCAAAGCAGTCAGCGGCCATCACGCCTGGTGGCGTCTTGTAGGGCAGCAACAAAATGATTCCACTTTGCTCGGTCGGCGGCCATCCTTCGTACAGTGCCCCAACTGTGGTTCATTCTTTGCATCTCAGCTTCCACAGTTCTCCGCCAAGTTGTTTTCGGTCGGCCTCTCTTTCGCTTTCCCTCGGGGGTCCATTGCATAGCTGTTCTTGTGATGGTATCAGGGTCCCTTCTGAGGACATGGCCAACCCAACTCCAGCGTCTGCCAGCTATGATGGTGTGCATGTCCTCCTGGTTACTCCGAATAAGTAACTCTTGGTTGCTGATGGTGTTTGGCCAAAAGATTCGGAGAATTTTCCTTAGGCAGATTGTGTGGAAGGAGGACAGTTTCGACATTTCCTTGTCTGTTACTCTCCAACATTCCGCACCATAGAGAAGCACAGAAAGTACACAGCTCTCATACAGTCTTAATTTGGTGTTTGTGCTGTACTGGGAAGACTTCCAAATGTTGTTGAGATTAGCAAAGGCTGTTCTCGCTTTATTCATTTTGTTGTTAATGTCCTTGCTTGTTCCGCCGTCAGGTGTTACTATGCTTCCTAGGTAAGTAAATGTGTCTGTATGTTCTAACTTCTGGTTCCTTACTGTTACTGGCTCAGGATTGTCCACATTTAGTGTCATGACCTCTGTCTTCTTCAAATTGATGTTCAGGCCAACCTGCGGGCCATACTTATTCAGTCTATCGGTTTTGTCTTGAATGTGTTGGTGTGAATGCGCGAGTAATGCAATGTCATCTGCATATTCCAAATCTTCCAGTGTAGAAAACGTTGTCCATCTAATTCCTCTTGGACTGCCCTCTGTAGTCTGGCGCATCACCCAATCTATGACTGTCAAAAATAATGTTGTTGATAAGGGGCATCCCTGTCGTACTCCTGTTTTCACTTCGAAAGTTCCATTACTCGATCCAACACTGCACGTAAAGTTAGAATAGAGGCTTTTTATAATGGAAACAATGCAGGCATATTATTGTTTAAACACCCCTACTCATTTAGTGCAAAAGAGATTGGATTGGAGTAAAGTGAGAGCCGAAATACACAATGTTGCTCATTGACAAATTCGTCGGAATTACTATCTGGATTTTTGAACTGAGAATTGGAAATATAATCTAGCAAAATCGGAGTCACAGATCAGACTGCATCGCCCTGTCAAGCTAGCAATTCACCTGAGCCAGAAAAGGAAGGAGCGGAAAAAGGATTCCACAATTATAAGTGAAAGATGAGAGTATTAGGGCAACTTTAAAACATGAAAATTAAACCCGCATTTATAAATACAAAGACAGGAAACTTAGAGGACCAGGATCGAAGTATTTGGGCAACTTAAAAACTTAAAAAAAGTAGAACCGCATTTATAAATATCAAGACTGGAGTCCTAAGGAATCTGATCACTAGTCATAAGAGGGAGACAACATTTCCAGACCAAGTGATTCGAAGCATCAAACCTAAGTTGCCTGTGTCCATTCTAAACTGTGCCAGGAAATTGTGTTCGGAAAAGTTGCTTTTGGTTAGTGGAACGAAGCTTTCAATCGGTTCGTTGAACGAAGCTATTAAACTGTTCGTAGAACAAAGCTATCAGACTGTGAAGTGTCATCATTACTGTCGAAACCACGGCTGCAGTAGTCATCGATGCTAAGCTAAGTTCTTAACAAAAGGCAACAGCAAAGAACATTACCATTCCTCTGTCCAGTCTCTATGAAGATAACACTGTCATCAAACATTCACCATCATTTCAACTTGTGAAAACTAATTTATTATTAAATTTGTTACATGTTGTTTTATAACACAACAATCACAATTGATTCGGTTATTATATGTATGAAAGCAAACGTATGTGGAAGACTCTTTAATATATATTTACACTTAGACATATATTTACATTTATAGAGCTAATTCTTAAAAAAGAATTTCGCTAGATTTACACCAGCTGGGGGCTTGAACGAGCTAAAACCTTTCTTAATTCTTTATAAAAGGCGGCGAACCTATATATGTTAACAATTGCCCTGCCAATACAGCATTGTTCTTGACTTCGGGAATATCTTATAAATACTCCCTTGGATCCTGGTAGGTTCAACCAAGCTGGACTGGTCTGTGTGGGTAGGGGTCAGACAAAAGCTGGTACCCTGGTCCTCCAGGTTGTGGGTTTTAGCATAGGGCTGACACCCCTGTCTATGTAAAAAAAATAATGAAGTTACGGAAACAACATCAAATGAACAAACTTTGCTGCGGGATGGACATTCGGAGTCTGTGGCTCGTATGACTGTCAGTGGTGAAGGCCGAAAGGAAGCCACTGACATGAAAACGGATGTCCTGACCGCAAAACAGGATACAAGAATAGGATTTTGGAATGTCAGGACAATGTACGAGACAGGTAAACTAATACAGGTCACTGCAGAAATGAGAAACTATAGGTTACACATCCTGGGGATAAGTGAGAGCAGATGGACAGGGGCAGGAAAAGTTAAAACAGCAACAGGAGAAACAGTACTTTACTCTGGAAGAGAGGATGGACAGCACAGTGAAGGCGTAGCCATTATTCTACAGAAAGGGATAGAAAGGACATTACTGGAATGGAAACCCATCAACAACAGAATGATAAGATTAAGATTGAGAGGGAGATTCACCAACACTACAATAATACAATGCTACGCACCAACGAGTGATAGCGATGAGGAGGTCAAGGATGAATTCTATCAACAACTGCAGAAAGAAATGGAAGACACACCTAGATATGATCTTGTTATAGTAATGGGAGACCTCAATGCGAAAGTTGGTACATACAATACATATAAGGAAAGAACAATGGGGAAATGCGGCAGCGGAACAGCAAACGAAAATGGGGAAAAGCTAATAAGTTTCTGTAGCATTAACAACCTGGTCATTGGAGGAACACTTTTCCCACATAAGGAAATTCACAAGTTAACATGGGAATCACCAAATGGTCGGGACAGAAACCAGATAGACCACATCATGGTTAACGGTAGATGGAGACATGCATTACAAGATGTGAAGGTAAGAAGAGGTGCAGATGTGGGAAGTGATCACCATTTAGTAGTAGCAAAACTGAAAGTGAAACTAAGAAGGGCTGGACCAACTGTAACTACACAGAAAAGGTTTGACATCAGCAAATTGAAGGACCCCCTTACCAGAAAAGCTTTTGCGGCCGACATTAAGAAACGATATCAATTTGCCAAAAGCCAGGAAAAGACATTGACTGATGATATAGACCAGAATTTCAACACCATTTCAACAGTATATAAGGAAAGTAGCAAATTATGCTTAGGATTCCAGGAAAGGAAGAAGAAAGACTGGATAACACCAGAAACACTAAACACCATAAAGATGAGAAAGCAAATGAAAAGAAAGAAAACAGAAGCGAAGTCCCCCAGGTTAAAGCAACTATATAGCGAACAGTACAGCCAGCTGGACAGGGAAGTTAAACGCCAAACCCGAGCCAACAAAAGGAATTTCCTAGACGATCTTGCAAAACAGGCAGAAGAGGCAGCACTGAGAAATGAACAAAGCACAGTATACAAAATAACTAAATTCATCAGCGGAAAACAAGGTGCAAACAATATTACATTAGTAAGAGATAAGCAAGGAAATCTCATCAAGACAGCAGAGGGACAGGAAACAAGATGGGCAGAGCACTTCAGAGAAACTCTGAACAAGGAAATACCAGAGACACAATTGAATGTTCCTGAGGCTGAAAACGATCTAGATGTAAATACAGACATTCCACGAAAAGAAGAAATCATCACAGCAATCAAAGGGTTAAAGAACGGTAAAGCTCCGGGCCATGATAACTTAAATGCAGAGCTATTTAAGACAAGACCCTGAGCTAGCAGCAGAACTATTAGAACCACTATTTGCACAAGTGTGGAAAACGGGAACAACACCATCAGAGTGGAACAAAGGAATAATTGTCAAATTGCCCAAAAAGGGAGATCTTGCAGACTGCAATAATTGGAGAGGAATCACACTTCTCTCAGTTCCCAGCAAAATACTAGGCAGGATAATTATACAGAGAATTTCAAAGGCAGTAGACTACAAACTGAGGAAAGAACAAGCAGGATTTAGAAAGAACAGAAGATGTGTAGACCATATATTCACTCTCAGGAACATTATAGAGCAGTGCTCAGAATGGCAAAGACAGCTTTACATAAATTTTGTTGATTTTGAAAAGGCTTTTGACAGCATACATAGGGACAGTTTATGGAAAATACTGAGGGCTTATGGAATTCCAAGCTGCATAGTGTCAATCATAAAAAGCCTTTATGCCAACTTTACGTGTAGTGTTGGGCAGAGCAACCTAACCTTCGAGGTGAAGACAGGAGTACGACAGGGATGCCCGTTATCAACCACTCTTTTTTTAACAGTCATAGACTGGGTGATGCGCCAGACAACAGAGGGCAGTCCAAGAGGAATAAGATGGACTACATTTTCTACATTGGAAGATCTGGAATATGCAGATGACATTGCACTGCTGGCACATTCACATCAACACATCCAGGAAAAAACGGATAGACTTAATAAATTTAGCCAGCAGGTGGGCTTGAACATCAATTTAAAGAAGTCTGAGGTCATGACGCTTAATGTGAGCAACCCTGAGCCCATATCAGTAGGGAATCAGCAATTGGTACAGACAGATACCTTCACATACCTAGGAAGCATAGTAACACCAGACGGTGGGGCAGGCAAAGACATCAACATCAGAATGAATAAGGCAAGAACAGCCTTCTTTAGCCTTAATAACATCTGAAAGTCCTCCCAATACAGCACAAGCACAAAATTAAGATTATACCAGAGTTGCGTGCTTTCTGTGCTTCTCTATGGTGCGGAATGCTGGAGAGTCACAGAGAAAGAAATGTCAAAATTGTCCTCTTTTCACACGACATGCCTGGGAGAAATTCACCGCATCTTTTGGCCGAATGCCATCGCCAACCAGGATCTGCTTGCTCGTGGCAAGCAAGAGGACATGCACACCATCATAGCTGGCGGACGCTGGGGCTGGGTTGGTCATGTCCTCAGAGGAGACCCCGGTGCCATCACGGGAGCAGCTATGCTTTGGACCCCTGGGGGAGAGCGAAAGAGAGGCCGACCGAAAACGGCTTGGCGGAGGACTGTGGAGGCTGGGATGCAAAGAATGAACCAGAGTTGGGGCACTGTAGGAAGGATGGCCACCGACAGTGCAAAGTGGAATCAATTTGTTGTTGCCCTACAAGACGCCACTAGGCGTGATGGCCACTGACTGCTTTGACGGTCGGTGGTTAAGGATCGAAGAAGAATACTCCCTTGGAATAGAAGCGACATTACCCTTATATCTACAACACTGCCAAGAGTAATCTTGTGTGAAGGTAGACACCTCTGACGACCTATTTTACATACTTGAGTTTTGGCCACTGTTGGACCACTACTGCAGAGCTAAGGGGAGTCATCCCGTCACAGGCTACCACGACACATATGGGAAACCAATAGCCAGGGATCAAGATCTCCAGGACGACCAAGAATTCGCTAGGAGAACAACATTAGACAATCCGTGATGGACCGAGGACTGGACTGAAACCAGGCCAAAAGATATACAGCTTACAGGATAACATGGCGCTCTCTCTGGCTAATCTCTACACACCAAGGTAGAAGAGATTTGTTTGTTTTGTTTTAAGGACCATCTACATTGTACACGGAAAACTCCATCAGTGGTTCCTATCTCCTCCTTTAGCTCACAAGGAGAATCTCGGCACAGTGCTTCTATAAATATGTTTGCATCGGGTAAGTTTTCTTAATTGCGTAAATTCTGCCACGGCAGCGGCAGTATGGCCTACTATTTATGATTTCCAACTGCCGAGTTATTTTTAACGGGCAAAACGTATACACGGGACACTACTATGTTTCGCTCTTATCCAAGAAGGCTAGGCATCCGATCTCACTACTCAGAGTATCAGGGGGGAAGTAAGACGTTACTAGTACAAAGTGGTTGTGAAAAAACTCCATCAAGAATATTCTCTGTACTGGGAACCGACCCAGGTGCCTTTAGAATTAGATGCGGACGCCATGTCTCTTAGCCACTCCGGTACCTGGGATAGGAGAGAACCAACCAAGTCAGAAATTGCTTCTGTTTTTTTTTTCCCTCGCATGAGGTCGCATATTTTTTCTCGCATGAGGTCGCATTTAACTCGCATGAGTCGCATTTGGAACACGCCCAACACAAACGCATATCCCAACACAAAAAGACCCAATGACAAACAAGTGTCACCAATGATCCTCTGTGTTTTCACACAAAAGATCTAATGACATATAAGTGTCACTATACTGATCTTTTGTGCCGGGCACATGGTTATATTAGGGCGCATGTCCAAATATAAAAGACCCTTTGGTCTGTCAGAAAATGCGTTTAAAGGATTGTCGAAGTGCTCTATTTGGCGCCGATGAAACATTTCGATGTGTACATCTGCGACTACACGAGAAGATTATTATGTTATTATCATTGAAAGTAGCAGAGGAAAGAAGTGTTCGCTTCTTTTACATGCGAATCATACTCCATTTTATATAATCGTACCGCATTTTATTTAAAGTATTTTTATTCTAAACATGGTAAACACATTTTTTTTTAAATTACGTAGTGTACTAATACAAATAAGAGATTCTTTTGTGCCTTACAATAATTTGTATAAAAAAATGATAAAAATTAAATACAAAATGAAAATCCGTAATTTAGTTTGCTATTTTATTAATATTTGAATTATTCCCCTTTGAAAGTAACTTGGATGTTTTCCCCTAACTTTTTATCACTTGCTTTTAAAGTATCACATGGTTAAGTTCTCATTTTATTTTTCCACTCATTTCCAAGATTGAACATGACGTCAAAACCTGACAAGAGGTGTGATCTCTCGGTTATAAGTCGGGGTATATTGTGTACACTTTTATAGCATTTTGACTGCTGGATTGTTATCTCTGTCTTTTTCTTTTTAAATTTACCGGGGGGAGGGGGGGGCACTTTTTTTAGCCATGAAAAGGTTTATTTCTGTGAAGGACTGCTAGCTGGATGTTTGGCCGTCACGTCGTACGTTTATTCGGGTGTTGCTGCTTAGTCAATACATATACTTATTTTTTTTATTTTTTTCTAAGTGTAATGATTTTACCTCTATATCTATTATTGCTAGTGTACCGACGTGTCGTTAAAAGTACTACTAGCTGAAATGAAGATCCATGTGTGTTGTTTGTTTCCTCTGGTGTCTACCGATAGTGTGGTCTTCCTTAACTCCAGCTGATTTATGACTTAATCAATGACGATTTGACGTATGGTGTCTAAAATTGCAATAAGTACAAGGTAATTCCTTTATTCATTCATTCATAACCCTCCACTCCCAAAGGAGCAGAGCCTTCAACAAACACATGCCAAGTCCTCCTGTCACGTGCCATCATCTCAAGTTTATTCCACGTTCTCCTCATAATTTTCACCTCTGTTTCCAGCTCTCTTCTCCATGTGTTTCTTGGTCTACCTCTGCCTCTCTTGCCCTGGGGATTCCAGAACAACGACTGTCTTGTAATGCTATCAACAGGTTTCCTCAGTGTGTGTCCTATCCATCGCCATCGTCTTCTCATCTCTTGTTCCACTGGCACTTGTCTAGTTCTTGTCATCAGTTCCACGTTGGTAACCTTGTCATACCATTTTAATCCCTCTATTCTACGCAAGCACCCATTTATGAAAGTCTGTAGCTGTTTGGTTGTTGTCTTTGTTGTAATTCTTCTATTGGATTGTTTATTGTTTGAATGTTGTTGATTTATTTTATATGTCAGTGATAAACTGTCTCTCTTGTTCTACGGTTTTGGTTCGTTGTTGGTGGACTGCTTTATTTTTCTACCCGTAGTTATATAACTATAATCTCTGTAGTCAGTTGTTGGAGTTGGGTTTGATGTGTAGTTTCTGCTTACTTTACAGCGTATTTGTTGTCAATTTATTTATTGTCTTAGTTAAAGGTTTAAACAATCATTGTCATACCACTATGAAAATATTAATAATTTCACAAAACATATCTGATAGCGTTGCAATTCTCCTCCAGTCAGACCATCAGTAGTTCTGTCAGTATTACTAATCTATCCCAGTTAGATCTTCTGTAGCTCTGTCAACATTACAAATCTCTCCCTGGCATTCATCTGTAGGTCTATCAACATTACAAATCTGTACCAGTTATATCAGCCCATCTGTAATTTTGTCAACATAACAAATCTGTCCCAGGCTGAACATCTGCAGTTCTGTAAACATTAGAAAATCTGTTCCAGTTATCTCATCCAATCTGTAGTTCTGCCAACATTACAAATATGTCCCAGTTAGCTCAGCTCATCTGTGGTTCCGTTAAGGTTGTGACGAATCAGTTGTGCACTTTAAGTTTTATAACTTTCATCCTCTCCGGCAGTAACCATTCGTTTCTTCATTTTCCTCACCGATCGTCCTATGGTTTGACATATTTTATGCACCTACATTCAGCTCTAGCCGCTCACAGACTTGTGTACGTTTCGCCCTGTGAATCGTCGCAAGCTAATTAAGCACGTCAGCGAATAATTTATCACCTCAGTTGTCTAGCCACCTTTAATAAAGTCGATCTTTATTGACACAAGGTGGTAGCGCACGATCGATGAAAAGAAAGCCATATTGTCTGTCTGAGAAATCCGTCTGAGGGATTTACGCAAACACAGGTGATAAGACGTAATCGTTTCCGCTGGAACATCTTTGTATCAATATTACCGATAATCTGTTCAGGGGGACAATATTGTGAGAAAGCATCAAGACGGGAGATAAGTTTACACATTCGTTTTTGAGTTTGCATAAAGATGCTATCGGAAGTATTACTGCCTTATTACTGCCACAGAAATTAAGGACGAAATTGAAACCACCAAGGACACAATAAAAAGGAACTCTGAAGTAAATAAAGACAGGAATCAAATAAAAAAAGCAACGAGAAAGAAACAGAAATTCGGACATCAAAGCAAGGTGCTGCACACAATGGAATACCAACTTCGACAGGAAATAAAGCCGCAGAACACATTAGGAAGGACAAAGAGGGAAATGCAGACCAATGCACTAAGAAAACCAAAGAACACAAAGTGCCGAGGACAGCCTAAAGGAAACAAAAGCACAGAGAAAAAGAGTTAAAATTACACAAATAGGAGGGACAGAAGCCACCCTGCGAGCCCTCCCCGATAACAAAATCATGGTTATCTTAGAAAAAATAATAGACAAAAAATATATTAACAGATTACAGAAATCAAGCAATGGTGTAGTATTCTGCTTGAACAGCACAGAAAAAGCCAAGGTCCTAATAAATGAGCTGAAAGAAAACTCTAAAGAAGTGCAACTCCAATATAAAATAAATATACAAATGGAGCTGATCAATAAGATTAGAAAAGTCGTTATCAAGGGCATCGATACAAACTTAACAGAAGAAGAGATCCACACAAACATAGTGAAAGAAAACCCAGAAACTAACATAGAAAATGTAGAACGAATTAAAACTAAGCAGCAGTAGTGGTAGTGCTGAGTATACAGGGCACAGAAATACCCAAGGTGGTCAAAATCTGCAAGAGAACCCAGAAGACTGAAATATTCATACCACCAATCATACAGTGCCCAAATTGTCAAGGCTTTAGTTACACACAATAAATTAATATAAGACAAACATAAAGGTATGTTATCTGGCACTCGTAAGAAATAAAAGAAGTAGAAAACTAGACAACAGAAAAACAACAGACGCGAGTGGCTTTTCCAGGACTCAAACCCAAGACCTTCTATCCGACAACCCCGCCAAGCTATGCAAGCGAATCACACAATCCTCCCTGCCATCTAGTCATCATTAAAAATGATGCTCCGATGACGGGTCATTAAGTGCGACCCGTAACACATACGTGTAACACCGGAAATTTACAATGGGCAGTTTAGCCTATTAATTAAGCAATCACTTCTGTCGTTCCCATATTATATACGAGTAGTAAAGGTCAGACTACACAAAGACCTTAATACTGTGTCTAGTAAATGATAGAAGACTAAGAACAGTAACTACAGGACAGAGGGTAAGTTTTGATATTGTATAAACATTTATAACACATAAGGAAGGGAAACCCGGGGCCTGTAAAGAGTAAATAAATATTAGACAAACATGAAGGTGTCTTTTCAGGCACTCGTAAGAAATAAAGAAGTAGAAAACTAGACAACAGAAAACCAACAGAAGTGAGTGGCTTACCCAGGACTCGAACCCAGGACCTTCCGTGCGACAACCCCGCTTAGCTATGCAAGCGAATCACACTATCCTTCCTGCCATCTAACAAATGTAACAACTGTAGCAAAGATATATATATATATATATATATATATATATATATATATATATATATATATATATATATATATATATATATATATATATATATATCGTGTACCCAAACTTGGCCGCTACTGATTAATAATAAAATCTACTGCGTATTTGTCTAGTTGCTGATGAGGCCAGGGTACGCGACAGATAAGAAATTACATCTCTGGGTGACGCATTTTAGACAGACAAGGATGACTAAATCTCTTCCTGTCCGACTTGTTATGACAAGGTTATCTTCAGATAGTAATAATTTTTTATATCTGAAACACATTGTCGTATGAGTTTACAGATGTGTTGGTGAGTTCGCCTGCCAGGCATTCGGATGTTTTTGTACCATAAATGGGAGAGGTGACCTCTGCACCACGCGCAGAATTATTCCATGTCGGAATATTTTTAAATAACCCCACCCAAAACTTTTGTTTGAGGTGATTGGAGCCCTGAGTAGCTGAATAACAAACAGATGCGGTGGTAGGACATGCATATAACCTGACATGTTTCAGAGTTATTTAACTGTGAGAATCGCTTGCCAAAGGCACCATACTTACCAGTAGTTAGAATCAAGATTCCATCTTATCAGACCGGATACCTTTTTTGGAGTATTCATAACGACTTACAGAACAGACCAGGAAAATTCTAATATAATTAAATAAGGAAAACCGGAATGTCTGAAGAAACTAAAACACACGGATTCATTTAGGGAATTGTCCTATAAACAACTCCCAAGAACACGTGTAAGAGGCCTAATCAAGTGCCTTAACATCATTCATCTGAGCACAATGTCTGTGAGCCAGGATTGGCGTAAGTTGTCATTTTACATTCGATATTTTTCATTACTAATGTGATAGGGTGAGCGAGATGATGATGATGCTGTTGTGATATGTGATCACTTTCTTGCACACTCGCAACCGACCCGATCAACAATAAAATTCTGATTCTATGCCAGGACTGTATTTATTCATACAACCCTGTCAGTGACCCTAACCCACAAAGCAAACTTATGAACAAACATTAAACCAGTAAGCAAACAAACAAAACACCCAGCCAGTGCTCAATTGCTAATCTGAAACGCTACCAAAACACCGACTAGTTAAAATCATAATTAGTTAAATAATGAGAAACACCATGCTCTCACCTGTCAAACTGTCCTTCTTCCACGCTACCTGAAACATTCAACTATCATGCACACACACACTCAGCCCATGCATGTCGTCTAATCAGACTAGTATGGTGTTGTGCATGAGGCTTGCAATCTCACCATGTAACACAGATTGCTACCGAAACCACTACTGCAAAAGCATCTGAATGCTTTGTGCGGTCTCCATGCAAAGGCCAGCCACACTGGTGGCCATGTGCTCCATAAGGAGCGAGAAGCGACATAATTTGTTTCCCAAGTGGACCCACGTGTTCTCATAAATTATCCGACACATAACAATAACTAAATAATAAAAAATAATAATATTCAACGATATGTACAACGAATACTCTCATTATTGAGCATAAACCACCACCTCGCAACTGATCTATATCAACATTCGTCCTTGCACTCTGAAGCATGTCGTATATGCCGACTGATGACATTGGGAACTCATCATATAAAACATATTTTTACAGAAACAAACCACTGCCATAGTATATAAATGCTTCGTGCAAGCCTCTGTTGGATTCAGTCGCACTGGTGTCGCCCTGTTCTGCAAGGAGCAAACAGGAACGTTTATGTCTCAAATGTGCTCCACGTACCAAAAGTAGGGGTATCATATTTACAAGGCATATTAATGATTAGAACTAAATACATCACCAGGCCTATAATACGTGGCTGCCATCTTGCGAGGAGAGCATACAGCCACGCCAACAACCCAGCTAAGCTTCGTGGTTGTACATTCGATAGTAACCTTACATTATAATACTCAATATTATAGAAATAATGGCTTAGCAAAGCTATTTTAAGCAATACAGATAACCAATAGAGATTTTACACTGTATACAGGACTATGAAACTAAGAAAGCTAACACCAATTAGCTATAGCCGATCTTACTAATACTTACACCACATTATCAGTCTAACATTACTGAAGAAGCACATGACTTTTATTCTAGTAAGCTGTAACATACATATAAATTGCAGCACTCACCACACTAAAATAAACTATTTCGGCATCAGCACCGTAGTTAATAAATATAACAATCTAAATCGCGCCAGAATTAAATATTTTTCAAACTGACGTGTCGGATTTACGTAAGATTATTGAAGGTTTCCGTAACCCCAAACAATATGGAAATACTTAACCATTAATTTTATTTACACAAATGTAATAACCGAATATGTCAGTTCTAGTACCGGCCACGCGTTATATTTCTTGAACATGGACCATCTGCTCCAGCCACACTATGCCTGAATAAATTTAGATCTGAAACCAACCGCACGCGAAATACAAATAACATTGAATTAAGTATATAATTATTTAAAATTCTACAGCACAAAGATGGTGATCCTATATCCTTTCTAACACTATAACGACTTTAGAATGTTGGAGAATAATATTATATTTACTCACAAATTTAAGGCATGTTCTTGCTTGAACTAGACTTCAGTATTTCTCAATAGCTTGTACTCTCTCCACGACCGGCGATCAGAATGATAAAGAATTTAAACTGACGCGCTAGACTGGACTCTTCTCTTCTCTGATTGGCTGCTATTCGTTGGCAATATGACCAATGTTCTAATTTTAGATCCTGACTGTGTAACACTAAAATGGCTGCCAAATCGCTATGTTGTAGTAAAAAGGTAGAGAACGACAGACACAATGGCGATGACAAGATGGCGCTGTCACACTAACATGTGAACTAATATGTATATATTACCATGTGAATATTAATATGTGAAAATCGCTAATGGATGTCCAAGCCATTTGATGCTGGCAACATCTGCGTATAGAATAATAATTTCATGAGCCACCACTGCAAGGGCTGGTAACTGCTTTATTGCTAGTTTCTTATAGAGAACTAAAAGCAACAGGTAATCACACGTTCCATATGGGACAGGGAGGGAATGATGACAGAAATGATGTACATTCTAAGTACAATATTTACAGTTTCAAACCAAGGTAAGTGTCTGTATAAACATATTCATCTTAAACTTAATGAACGTTTCTAAGCTTTTCATTCAGTGTAAATGTGAATGAAAACATATTCAATTTATATTGTGAACACTTTTCAATCAGTGGAAATGTAAATGTAAACATATTATATATGTACTATTAACTATATTTCATTTAAATGTAAAGTAAATTTACAAGCTATTCATTTAAATGTAAAGAAAGTTATGTCACGAGGGATTCAGTTTAATTCTCATCGAAGGTAAATTCTGAGATAGATGGGATGGTAGAATAGGAGAAAGGAGACAGATAAGTATGGGTCGGAAAATGCAATGCTCACGAGAGCGTTTCGTTTCTTTTCTTTTACCATAGTTGTTGTTGGTGGTACCAGGAGGATACTAATATCTGGAACAAAGTGAAGGTAGAAGTGGACCAACGTAGAAACACAGGACCAGCTTGGCAGTTACTCCTTGACATTTCTGAGAACATGCTGCGCTTTTAATCTTGACCAGAAGCACGAGAACTCCAGTGACCTATCTGCACAGAAACACAACCCATCAGCGGGAGCATAACATACCACAGGAAGTTAAGTGGCCCTATAAGCTACCAAGTGACCTCCTTTAAAACTAACTTCACGTCACAATCGTGATAAAAACATTTTTTTGCTTATAATTCATTATTCAAATTTTCTAAAACATTGCTAAACTTAAATGATCATTAAATCTGTTTTATTTG
>JAMPIV010006916.1:0-23590 GCA_024509875.1 Oreohelix idahoensis | reverse complement strand
TAAACAGCAGTGTAATATTGTTTTGTTTTTATTTAATTTTTTAATAGGAGTTTTTGGTGAGGTGCGGCCCGTTCTGCCTAGACACAAGAAGTTGTTAGTTATATATAGGTGCGCAAGTCTAAATATTTAAAGACCTTGGCGATCTTGGTAAAACAGGGTTCGTTAGCGGACCTGGGGAAAAGCCTGGAAGAAAAACGAAAAAAAAAAAATAAAAATTCAAGGGCCTTGAAAAAGCCAGGGAAATAATGGCTTCTAAAATGCCCTTGGAAACTTTCCTCCGCAATCGGGGACCTTGCTCAAAAAAATAATTATCAAATACTGATAGTTGTCCCATTTTTCCGGTTATTGATGGTATTTTTTGTTAAAATACCTACTTCCCCTTTGCGCACTAAATCCATTTTCCAGGACTGTTTTTCACGGCCGTTTGCGTTTTCGTGCGCTTTGCTTGTTATTGATTTAATTGCAGGATTTATATTTTAGCGCATCGAGTCTGTTCTTACTCTGAATGCTACTGAGAAAAAAAACAAAGAAACTTCATTTCAAAGTTGTTAGTAAAATCGTTCATTTCCAACTGAGGTAAGTAATATAAATTCATTTCATCTCATTGATAAAAAACATTATTTAAATAAGTCCCAGTTTTAGTAGATAGGCCTACTGCACGTGCGTCTGTAATTTACAAATGTCGGCGCCTATTATACAGTTTTATTTTTTAAAACCAGTGGCCACAAAATTAGCCATATAGGGCAAAGTGTTTGAATGAAAATTTATTGGTTTAACACTTCTGCCATAAGGGAATATCGTGTTGACACAGTTTTTAATGATGGTCAGGAATAGAAAATTGATGGCGATTCCATATTCCTCTATAGCCATTTACCCTGTTAATAAGTCCCCATGTCCCACTGTTCCTTTTCACCACATTTTTTTTGGAAATAAATATATATTTTGATTGCATTTTTATTTTATATTTTGATGAAGAGACATTATCCCATTCTACATCTGAAAGGTTATAGGCTAATTAGGACTAGACTACATGTTCTCAATTCCAGATAACATGAATAACCGCCGATACATGAAAGTGGATATCACATCTGTCCAAATTCACTGTAATTCTAGGATAAATGAAAAATTTATCAATTTTGTGCATAGGAAAAAAAAAAAAATCAAAAAAAAAAAAAAAAATCTTAAACAAACAGAAATGGAATACCCAAATACAAAAAGTAGTAAAAGGGGGGGTGTAAAGGTCCATGCTGTTTCCAGATAAGTTAGATATTTAATAGATTTTCACTTATCATAAGTAATTACACTCCCAATTTACTATATATATTAGCTTTTGTTCTAGTTCTAGTTAAAATATTGTTTGACTATAATTATGTATGCGTTTAGAATTTTGACTTGGTAAAATATACATAGCCTAGACATACTCATAAGTTATTTGTGTGTTCAATTTTTTTTTTTCAGAAAAGAAAACACAACCCCAAGGAGCTGTGTTTTACGACAACTCAGATCCTCAGAATCCATTCAAAAAACCATCTAACCACTACTCACTCGGACACATATTCTCTTTCTGTAGGTAGTTTTTATTCAGCCTTCAGCTTTATTTCAAGACCTGAAAGAAAATCATATTGTGCATTTGGAACAGTAGCTAAAAATAGGAAGCATTTTCTGAAGCATGAAGAACAAGCAACTCAAATTGAAAAGGCAAATCAAATCCTGTGTTTTGGTGCGAAGAAGATAAGGCATGCCGACAATCACCTGGCATGATATGAAAATATTTAAACCTTAGCTATCTACTGTTCACTCTAATGATAATATAAACAAGACAGTTAGAAAGACAAATTCTTTAGGGCAGAACAATTCAGAAGCAAGACCAGTGCTTGCAGAAAAAGTATGGGAGGTGTTGACCCACTTTGGCCAACTAGGTTGCAAGCTATCCCCAGCCACACAGATCCTATTTTTTATATCATTTCTTAGTTGAAAACAGCCCAGGTAAATGGGCACCATAACCTACAACACACTGCCAAAACTTCTACAAAAAAGATCAAAGCAAAGATCAGGATGTCAGTCTGACTCTTATTGAACATGCTATTCTTCGACACACATGTGACACCTTCAAAAACTCACAGGTCACAAAAAACACGGACTTACTGAGCGCCACTTCATTCATTGATAAATATGAACGGGCAAGGTACAAACCAAGACTGTAAAGTGTTGTAAAGGCTTCAGGGAACAGTTGAAGCCAGACTTGCATGTACTGCCCAAATTGCAATGTTGGGACTTATATGCAGGATACACCCTGCTTCAAGTTATACCGCACAGTAGAGGATTATCAACGATCCAGACAAATGACTCTTGCAGAGGCCTACTGCTACACGATTCAACCCCAGTTAATGAAAAAAAGCAGTTATCTTAGGCTGTGTATTCCAAGTAGAGGTACTGTAACTGTGACTACTCAAACCAATTTTTACAAACGTTCATTGTCAGATGCCACAGACGTAGAATACATTCAAAAAAGCTGGACAGACACGAAAAATAGTTTTTGTTTTTGCATTTTATTCACAATTTTTATTAGCCTTTTATGTTGATGATACGTGGTTAATCATTAAATCAATATGTCAAATCACGCTTATTTTATTCATTGCACAATCCATAGTCAAACTAACATTTTATTGCGCTGACTTGAACAAATTCACTAAAAACTGGGAAAAGATGTGTGTTTTTTCACTCTTTTATGCTATTTTCAAAAAAAAAAAAAAAAATCAAGTTCTTTTTTAAAGAAAATCTGCAAACACCGAGTAATGGGAGACGGTAATGTCCGGATTTGCTGGTCAGCAAAGTGATTGAATAATTATATCTGAGGAAAATTAGATGAGGTAAATTTTAGAGTTTCCCATCCTTAAAAAATCACTTGCAACTGGACCTGGATAAGGCTGGAAAATAGGCTTGAAGAAATTCTTGCTATTTTGTACCCTGGGTTAACAAGGATAGTTCAAGGGTAAACCCAGTATAAAAGTAATTATTGAGATATTTGATTATATTTTTGTTGTTGTTTTTTCATTTACCTTTTACTAAAGTGTACAATTGTCATTCAATTCATAATGCAGTTTAACAAATCTTGTTATAACTTATTTACTCTTTGTCTTTCCTTTCTCGTTATACCAGTTCTAACACATATACAGTTCTCCCAGTTACTATACCAACAGCGTGAGTTACCCCATAGAAAAACTGTCACACTGTATTTGTATTTATTCCTTAAGTACCCTCAATTATTTGTGGAAGTTTTCAGAATCCGGTTTCGGTTTAAAAAAAAAATTATGTTTACTTTATTAAACTATAGATCGTTATAATATATCGGGGAGCAACGAGAATACTTTCCATCTGCAAGTTGTCTACACCACATCCTCGGTATTTCCGGGGAACCCAAGAACAGAGTGACCACAAATGTCGAGGTGTTGTCACGTGCAGGCCTTCAAAGCATGTAATACACTGCTTAGGGCTATCGCAGGCTTTGCCCATGTACCACCGCATGCAAGGATGGTTTGCATCCTTAGAAAGATATCTTCTACAAACATCTGGCAAAAGAACAGAGTGGGGCGACCGCAACTGAGGTTCAATGATGTGTGCAAGAGGAGACATCAGGATGGTAAACGGAGCAGCTGAGGGCTGTCACCTCAGGGGCACTTTCCCATAGTCAGTTATGACTGAAGGGTGTATTAATGTGATGGCTACTTTTTAGCCGTAACTACAGTGATGAAAAACTTGCTTCCTGATTTTTAAACTGTTATTTCTTAATTCTGATCCAACTAACTTATAAGAAAGACACATCAACATAACATAAAGCAAAATAATTCCCATTTTATTACATAATATTTTACGTCACATTAACATGTTACGTCACATTAACATGTTATCTCAGCATGAGATCTAGTCTGTTCAATGCATAATTTCATAGCATTTTATTTTTGTTTCTGGAAATAAAAAATTAAAACGTTGTCAGATGGCAGCTATTTCTCCTTGTTTGGACATTTTTTTCGTGTTTACCCAATAGATATAACCGAGGATATAAAAACAGAGAAAACACTTACCAACCACCACCCTTTATTGTATGCAGCTTAAACAGCTCTTGTTCTTATTTTTTTTAAAAGCACAGAAAAATAGTCTACCTGTCCTTGATATAAGCCAGCATCTTGTAAGGTAAGGTCCTTTTTGTTTAACAGCTTAAACGTATTACTCATGCATTGGTTCCAGAGATGAACCTCTTTTTCTTCAGGAATGGAGAACAGTCGTAGCATTTCTTCTTCAACAGTGGCTATTAAAAAATAAAGCACTTTATCTATGCACTTGTGAAAAAATGAATGCATTAAAAAATAAAATATGTTTGGAACATCACAAACATAACTCAAACACCAGAAGGTAGAACCTTGCCATTTCTTTTTTTTTTTTTTTAATAATCGCCAGGGTAGAAGAAACAGAGGAAGAACTTAAACAAAATGGCAAAGAGTACGAGACAGAAATGAAGACCACAAGAGACAGAAATCTGAAGGATGTGCAAGACAGAAAGAATAAACTGCCAGAAGTCTGAAGGACGTTGAGACTGAAAGAATGACTGCCAGTACAGAAAGGCTTGGACAGCTATGATTAAAGGCACATGAAATACATGCAGAAGAAGAGTAAAGAAGAGGAGGAATATTAAGAGCCTTTCCACCATTTCTGTGCATGTATTCAGTTATATAAAATTCTTTAATATCCACCAATGCACATCTCAAAAGTTTGTATTTTTTATAATACACTGCAGACCCAATATAACATGACTCGATAAAATGCGGGATCGCTTATACAGTTGTCAGAGGTTGGACCCCAATTTTGCCAACTCTTTTCACATGTATAAATCTAAGTACTTTAGCAATAAAAACGCAAAACGCTAGAGTGAAATCTTTATTTTCAGCATTCACAATTAAAATATCTTTTTCACTTATTTTCGCTCAATCACGTGTGAGGATTGTTGTTTGTACTTAAGCTCGACGTCCTTCAGGTTGCTGATTTCTGTCAAATGTAGACAAATGTAAGACAGTTCACAATAAACCAGATTCACTTATAATGTGGCACCAAAGTTTGGACCCTGCCATAGGCACTATATTGGGGTCTATAGTGTAATATAAGCAGAAAATAACTATAACAAACTGAAAGAAAAACTGAGCAGGTAAAACTGTTCTACCACATTTATCATTCGTTAATTTCCTTTTTCGCTCCCTGTGGAGTATGGAGCCACAAATATAGAGGAGACTCCCTTGCAAGAAGCCAGCACTAACATAAGAGTGCTCTTTCAGCTGTAGTTTTTGTAGCACGTTTGTTTAACATGAGGTTGCCAGCCCCATTAACAGCCACAAATTAGTCGCCTCTTACAACATATCTGAGGGAACAGCAGACCCAAGCTTTTTTTGTCTTCTCTGACACCCACAGGAACATAAAACTGCAAATTTTTAAAATGCAATCTTTATGATCCTCATCACCTGCCACATCTGCAGCGAAGGTTGGCTGGAATGGATCTCCAATGTCTTCTATATCTTGCCCTGATGGTGCACTCTGACAGACTCTTTTCTGTCATTCTCTTCATGTTATCTTCCCACTTATAACATTGTCTTTCTCTTGCATGGTTGCTTTTCACTCTTCCTTTTATTATGGCCTTCAGTAAGGTCTTTTTACTTGGCCAAAATATTTTAGCTAATGTTGATCTCCTTCATTAATTCTCTTTTCGTTCTTAGGATTTTTAGGCCCTCTTCATTTGTGTTCTCTTTCAACGAAATGCACCCATTCCTTTATATATCCCCATCTCAAAGGTCTCAATTCTTTCTTCCAACTGTTTGTTCATTGTCCATGTTTCTACACCATACAATAATGAAGAATATATATAGCATTTGATGATTCTCGGTTTGAATTTGTGAGTTAATTGTGTAGGTATTAGCATCCGTCTCATGTTGTTGAAATCTTTATCAATCTTTATGCTAGAAATGTTAAAATGTTTTCTGACTAAATATCACAACCTACCAACAGTATCAGCCTTACTAAAAGCATGGGTTATCACAGTAGCAGTATCAGAGTTCTCACACAGCTTCAGCTCCATCAGGTAAACTTCAACTTTACAATGCTTCACAAACATACCTTGCTCAATCACCTTTCTAGCTATTGGCTCCTGTTTAGAAAGAAATGAAGAAGAGTGCACTAAGGTCATGTATACAGCAGTAGTGATGGCAGTAAATGTATTATTGCAATATATCAAAACTATTTCATCTGAACCAGAACTATAAATGCTCAATAACTCATCATCATTTTCATTTTCAATCTTTACTTACTTAGTCGTTCCTCTTCTACCGTGAGGTGTAGCAGTTTGGAAGAGAGAGCGCCATACTATCCTATCGGCTATCTTCCTCCTGGCCTGGTTCCATTCTAATCCTCGGTCCTTCAGAGATTTGTCTAATCTTGTCCTCCCAGCGGACTCTGGGTCATCCTGGAGGTCTGGATCCCTAGCTCTTAGTTTTCTATACTTGTCATGGTAGCCAATCTTCTCCCATTCTGCAGACATGGCCAAACCATCTTAGTTGGGACTGTTCTACTTGGGTCTGCAGGGGTTGGGTTTTTAGGCCATGATGTATCATCTGGTTGCAGACCATGTCTCTTCTTGTTACTTCAGCCACCATCCTCACTCAGATACCTCATTTCTGGTTTTGGATCTGGCTTTTGTGGGTTGTAGTCATTGCCCATGACTCGCATCCATACGTCAAGACTGGGACATAGGTGGAGCGGTGTACAGCCATCTTCATCTTCTTGCCGACTTCTATTTTGCTTTTGCTGAGGAATCCTCGATTTATGGCCTGAAAAAGTCTCCCAGCTGCTGCTCTTCAGGTAGCCAAATCTTCTTTGATGCCTCCCTTCCAGTCTATGATAGTTCCGAGGTATTTTTTCAGTTGATAATCTTTGCTTAGGACCACTCGAACATGATGTCATTTTAGACAGAAAATATTTGTTTACAATAAGCAGCTGTTCTTTATTTTATTAAAAACTAGCACCACATCACAGATAAAAGAAAAGTTTGAACACCCGTAAACACAAGAGTTACCAGATTAGATAGACATCAGAAATATTAGATTGGAAAAATATTGGTACGTTTTGTTAAACTTCAATTATAGAAACTACCTATGACGAACAACTTCAGTTGTGTCCTGTATTTTTAGTCCAAACTGTGCCACTTGAAATGGCCTGCTGTATACTAAGAGTTAAGTCTGGTCTTATATCTGATAATATCAATATGCGACACAAAGGTGTACATTTCATCTGTACCTGTCCAGGTGCTTGTCCATACCAAGAAACCAGCTTCTTGTATGCTTCTTCTGGCAGCAACACATAGTCAAGGTCATCTATCAATTGATCTCTCAAGATGTTTGTGTTTGCTAAAATTGCAATGACAGAGAACCAAAAAAAAAAAAAACTAGATCAGCTCAGATGGATAGAAACAAGCATTTAATGACAGACACTAAGAGTCTATTATAACTATATTCCCATTTACGGTATATGGACATCACTATCTATTAAAATAGGATTATCCTTGAGAGATTAAAAGAGTCCATAGACAAGAAACTGAGAGATGAACAAGCAGGTTTTTGACAAAACAGATACTGTACAGACCAGATAGCCACTTTGAGAATAATAGTTGAACAAAGTCTGGAATGGAATTCACCACTATACATCGGATTTGTGGACTACGAAAAGGCATTTGACAGTGTAGACAGAGAATCACTTTGGAAATTGATGAGGCATTATGGAGTTCCACTGAAGATCATTCATTTAATAAAGAAAACATATGAAGACATGACATGCAGAGTTCTTCATGAAGGACAGCTTACAGAACCATTTGGGTTAAGAACAGGAGTGCGACAGGGATGCCTCTTGTCTGCATTTCTTTTCTTACTAGCAATAGACTGGGTTATGAGAACATCAACAACACACAACAGAAATGGAATCCAGTGGACTCTGACTAAGCAGTTGGATGATCTGGATTTTGCAGATGACTTGGCTCTTCTGTCCCATAACCGTAATCAGATGCAGGACAAATTGAAAACACGCGATGAGAGGTTACAGCAATTGGGTCTGAAAATACACAGGGAAAAGACAACAATAATGAGAATAAATGCAGGTAATGATAACAGGGTTGAACTTGAAGAAGCACCAATACACATCGTACACATATCTTGGCAGCAATATAGTCAAAGTTGGAGGGACAGACAGTGATATAAAAATAAGAATACAAAAAGCAAGAGGAGCTTTCATTGCATTGGGAAATATATGGAGATCAAGAGAAATCGGATCCAACACGAAAATAAGAATCTTCAACTCAAATGTGAAGTCAGTCCTATTGTATGGCTCTGAGACATGGAGGACAACAAAGACAACAACCAAACCAAAAAGCTACAGACTTTCATAAATGGGTGCTTGCGTAGAATCTTCTTCTTCTTTAATCCTTAGCCGCCGACCGTCAAAGCAGTCAGTGGCCATTACGCCTCGTGGCGTCTTGTAGGGCAACAACAAATTGATTCCACTTTGCTCGGTCGGCGGCCATCCTTCGTACAGTGCCTCAACTCTGGTTCAATAAAGGCTTTTTATGATTGACACTATGCAGCTTGGAATTCCATAAGCCCTCAGTATTTTCCATAAACTGTCCCTATGTATACTGTCAAAAGCCTTTTCAAAATCAACGAAATTAATGTACAGCTGTCTTTGCCATTCTGAGCACTGCTCTATAATGTTCCTGAGGGTAAATATATGATCTACACATCTTCTGTTCTTTCTAAATCCTGCTTGTTCTTTCCTCAGTTTGTGGTCTACTGCTTCTGAGATTCTCTGTATAATTATCCTGCCTAGTATTTTGCTGGGAACTGAGAAAAGAGTTATTATTCTCCAATTATTGCAGTCTGCAAGATCTCTCTTCTTGGGCAATTTGACAATTATTTTTTTTCTCCACTCTGTTGGTGTTGTCCCTGTTTTCCAGACTTGTGCAAATAGTGGTTCTAATAGTTCTGCTGCTAGCTCTGGGTCTGTCTTAAATAGCTCTGCATTTAAGTTATCATCACCAGTAGCTTTTCCATTCTTTAACCCTTTGATTGTTGTGATGATTTCTTCTTTTCGTGGCTGTCTGTATTAACATCTAGATCATTTTCAGCCTCAGGAACATTCAATTGTGTCTCTGGTGGTTCCTTATTCGGAGTTTCTCTGAAATGCTCTGCCCATCTTGTTTCCTGTCCCTCTACTGTCGTGATGAGATTTCCGTGCTTATCTCTTACTAATGTAATATTGTTTGCACCTCGTTTTCCACTGATGATTTTAGTTATTTTGTATACTGTGCTTTGTTCATTTCTCAGTGCTGCCTCTTCTGCCTGTCTTGCAAGGTCATCCAGAAATGTCCTTTTGTTAGCACGGGTTTGACGTTTAACTTCCTTGTCCAGCTGACTGTACTGCTCACTATATATTGCCTTTAACCTGGGAGACTTAGCTTCTGTTTTCTTTCTTTTCATTTCCTTTCTCTTCGCTATGGTGTTTAGCGTATCTGGTGTTATCCAGTCTTGGCTCTTTCTTTCCTGGAATCCCAAGCATGACTTGCTGCTTTCCTTGTATATTGTTGAGATGGAGACGGAGGAAACAGCAAAACTTTGTGTAACCCTGCTGTAGCCCCATCAAGATGGCAATGACCTTCAGGTCACCACAAATCTGCCACTTATACTTGTCATAGTTGATGGTGTGTAACAGCTGTTTCATGTTGTTGTACGTTTCTTTCATGTGGACTGCATACCCGAGTGGAACAGATGGTAAAACGCTACCATTATGGAGCAGCACAGCTTTTAAGCTCAACTTGGACGAATTCATGAACAGCCTCCAATCGTCATCTTTGTAGTTGATGTGTAGTGCTGCCATCAGACCCACTATATCAACGCGAGCAGTGAGGTTATCTGTCATTTTGAAATATGGAAGATCTTTTTGTCGAGCACGAAACACAGACACATGCACATTCTCTTTAGAAGATTCCATTGCTGCAGTCTGGACCCCAACAACTCTGCTTTATTTTTTGGCAAATCCAGATCTCTCACTAGATCATTCAATTCACTCTGGGTAATTTTATGTGGCTGTGCAGACTCTTCAATAGACACAAAATCAGGATCTCTTGATGTAGATGCTTTCACAGGTGACGGATGTTGCCTTTGTGATAGCAAAGTTATTTGTCTGCAAATATAGCAAAAATAATCTGCACTGTTCACACATTCACGAGGCATCTTGAACGACACATCTGCACTCACAGAATCCACAACACAAATGATGACAAGGAGGAAATGTGGTTGCAATGACTGCTACAGATTGCGTCATTAAATTGGCGCTCAAGGCTATCCGTCTTCAGGGGGAATCACGCGCCAGGGCTATAGAAAAGAGAAGGACTGGGTCATTCGCGTCAGGAAGGTGAAGCCACCAGCTTACTAACCCCCCCCCCCCCCCCCCCCCACATCTTGCCATCTTGAAAACTAGAGCTCAAGAAAATGATAATGCAGAAAAAACCATAATCTCACATTACTACAACTTGCTACAAACCTCTATGCCACTTTAAATCTTAGCTGAGCAAAACTTGAAATAAACTTTTGTCACCTTATGGAAAATTTATAAGAACTTCTCATTTATGTCTAAACTTGAAATTTGGTTTGGCTTGGTTTGGTTTTAAGAAACTTTTTCATTGCACACGGGGACAACTCCATAAGTGCTCCATCTCCTCCCTTAGATCACAAAAAGGAGGATCTCAGCCACAGTGCACAAATTCCGTTGCAGCACTGGAGAGGATCACAGGAATCACACATTCTATGAATATTTTCGTAGTGGGTAGGTGATTACTCCCGAAACTGAAAAAAACTATTAAATTGTTTGATGATTTACTGGTCAACTTGTTACGGCTACGTGTAGAATTGTATTGCAAGTGGGTGTGTGATAGGGTAGACACTCACACCACAAGGCACGTACATAAGAATCATTGGACATGTGGTAAAACGCCTGTGTGAGAGGATTGTTATTGAGGATTCTTTTATAGCGCTGAGTTTAATAAGAGTACTTTAGGCATTGAATCATGCATATCATTGTAGCTGCCGAGTGCGCAGTTTTATGTGGTAATTTATATCTTGTGTTGTGCTGTGAACGGTAAATTTCTATGTGTATTTCATCAATGTGTTGTGACGTGAATAAATCGACATTTAAGAATTACACCAGATGTTTACGGCCATTCCATGACTATTATTTAAGTACCTGTGTTGTGAGTGACTGTTCTACCACAACACTCACTAATACATACCTAACACAGATACGACGGCACACCTATCCGCCACCCATACACCGTTAATTTTTATTGCAGCAACATCAGGTAAACAGTGGTGGACCAGTTCAAATTGGAACGATGGATATGACATTCGCGTATCAAGAGTTTTCTCTAACTTGAGAGAGTATTTTAACAGACGGAAGGATAAAATCTCGTTATCGATTTTCAGTCCACATTATCTGTATCATTTGATAGGATTTGTTTTCGGGTTCTGACACCCGCAAATCAGTCGTTTTTTGAGAGAACTTCATGCGTGACCTGAATCTCATGTGCTTCAAACCGTGACCTAGTGGTTGTAGGATAACCGGTGTAACGCATTTGGGAAACCGCCTTATTCGTGGGAATAATCAGCTTTAATAGCACTGTCAGTTGACGTCCTGTGTCGTGGCTGTAGGAAAACAACAACCGGTCTGTGGTCTACATTTCCTATCAGATGTGCAGCGAAAATTATCAGAGACGAGCCAGCAGTTTATGAGGTGATACAACGTCTGAAGGATAGCGTGTACAAGTCGAGTGTATGTGCAGTTGTACCAGTCATTTTGCAAGTATAGCTCGAGTCAAGAGCGGGTTTGCTGTGTTCCTGTTACGATCATCATGTGCTCCTATGCAGTATTCGAGCACATACCTTACTAAAGCGAGGACCTGAAGGGAAGAAAGTCTAGATCCAATACCTTTCGGCGATAGACTGTTTTAGCGTCAGAATTATGTGATATTTAAAGTCTTGGTGGAAGGGAATGGAAAATTGACAGATAAGTGATTTTTTTTTGTTCGGTAAAGTGTGTCATGTCACTCATGTTCCTCAGGCCTTCTGAGTTCTATGCGTTTCTTTTTAATTCTGTTGTTGATGTTGTTTATGTCTATAGTGACATATGAGTAGAATTTAATGCATAAGTAGTTGATGGCTATTAACATGTGGTATTGACGACCATGAGATGGATATGACCATATAAAGGTTCTTTGAACACGAAATTGATCTGACAGTAATTAGGAAAAGTTGCAAATTTTTATTGTATGGTTATTTAGCTGTCAGGAGTAAAAGGTTCATTGATACATATATACGGTGATCTCCATAAATAAGTCACTGTGGGTGAAGAAATGGATCCTGATAATATGTGGCCTTTATTGGAATATTTATTTCAAGAGGGCAAACATTTTCAGAGATTAAAAGGACCAGAACTGGAAGCACACTCGTGATGGACGGATTGTATGGTCAGTGCGTCGAGAGCACTAAGACATTTTGCTGAGAGAATTTTCAGTCCATCCCTCATTTAAGGATGGCTAGGAGAGTTAGCAAGGATTGCTACTTTTGGACCTTTCGTGTATTTGTGTATAAGAATATTCATGTTGAACACGAACAATATAGAAGGGGATACACAATATAATTCACTGGCATTTTCAGGGTCAAAAGAAGTAGAAGATGAGGAAGTAAGAGTCAACAGACAGGAAAGGAAAAAAATGCTTAAAGGGTAAAAGCTGAAGAGAGTAAACTTAAGGAAAAATTAGCTAAACTTACAAGTGATTTAAATAGATCAAACCAGGAACTTGCTAGAGTACAAGCAAGTTTGGATTCTTCACTGTTAAACATCAAAGAGTTAGAGGCTAAAATGTAAAATCAAACATGTTGAAGTGGAAAAGATTACACAGGAGACTCAACGAAGAAAGAGATGTATCAGAAATTGAATGCGGAAGGCAAATGAACGGAGAGAAGCTATACATAGAAATGCTTCATGATGTTTGTTTTGGTACACTTTGAAGACAAGAACACTGTATGCTCAGAGAAGATTGATGAGCTTAATAACAGCAATGATTATTATTGATATTCAGTCTCTACAACTAGAGTTAACTCAGTTGAGAGCAAATTAAAGAACAGTGCGAGAAAGAGGCATTGGTAGAATTAACGGCTGAGAAAGAGAGAAGGTGGCTAAGTTTGAGAATTTAAATAAGAAACTTAAATGAACAGATCTCACATAAAAATGTTGAAGTTGCTCAGGTCAGGAAACGAGTAGATGGTTTACTTGACATCGTATTCTTGAATGTTGACAGTGATAGACAGAAAGTTGCGAAAAGCCAGCACCATATACTTTTTGCTCATAAAGAGGCCATACATGGTAAACATAGATCTTTTCGAGGGAAATACAACTTTCATAGTGCTAGTGGTACTAGTGTGACTCTATTGATAATTCTTGGCGCCAGTCTAATAAAGATTTTGGTATAGCAGCAAGTTCTGTTAATCACGAGAAACAAATGTGAGAAAAAGCAGGTTAGAGCTCCTAAGATCAACCAGGTGGTTGCTGATGCAGATTCTGATAACTTGTAAAAGGAATAAGCGTAGTACTATTTTTTCCAGGAATGAAAAACCACATATGTCCAGGAAAATTAAACATTCTAAAGATCCAGTTACTTGTCAAACTCAGCACAGCCAGTTTGACGGGATTGGTAAACATATTCCTAAGATGAAAAGAATAACAAGTTGTGGTAAGAGATATAATCACAAGATTAGACAGTACCAAGGGAGTTTAGCAAGTGATAATTTTTGATTCTCCAAGGAATTGTAAACAATTTAGCGGATTTCAACATTTTGATCCGAAGAATGCTATAAGTTATAGTAGAAATAACTGTAAGAAAAACTATCAATCTGGTAATGATTTTGCTACTAGAAAGCAAGTCCTGTCTATTGGACATTTTTGTCAAAGAAGATATGTTAACATCAACAATGCTAACTTGGGTGATAGACATAACATTTGTGTCATAATAGGGCAATTAACAATAATATAAAGAGAAAATAATAGCTCTCCACATGTTTCTCTATATCATCAGAATAACTTGGCTCAGCAGAAGACTAGAGTCATTGTTAATAAACGAAGCAACTGTAGTGATAAAAAATTTTCATCATGTAACAAATAATAAGCGCAAGTATACTAAATTTGCTCAACATGAGCCCATAGTCAGTTGTATTAGAGATAAATAAGGTAACAATAACAGTGGTGTTTTCAAATTCTGGTGCTGATGGTGTTATTGATTACGAGATGGTGTCTCGGTGTTGTAAATATTAACACTTTGTTTCAGCCTACGGCAGTAATGTCTTCTGTGATGTCTAGAGATTATAAAACAAGAGCTGAGGGCATTGTGAAAGGACCATTACTTTACAAGGACCAAAATAATGGGTAATTGTAATTTGACTTCTACGTTTTTTCTCCTTAGATTGTACCATTCATTAAAATGGAAATTTTCATTCATATATTTTGACAGAAGCGACTTTACGATAACAGTCAAGGCTCCTGTGTCATATTAGTAGTGAGAAAAGTGGGTCAACTCAGCATCCGTGTGTGCGTTCAAGCGTAACTTGTTCTGCGTCCCACTAAACATCTGATGTTTTGCTTGCTCAGGGTCAGGACATGTTGACAGGAAAGCGAGAGATTTCCATCTGATTTTTTATTTATTTATGTAAACAGTAAATATTTTCTTTTGTATTTGTTAGTATAATAAATGATATGTTCCTGATTTGCAATAACATGTAATTTCGTTTGAAATATTTAATGCATCATTTGATTGCCATGATTTTTTGTTTTTTATTGTTAGCTATATTCCATTGTTGAACTTGCAGTGGTTTGTTTTGGTTTGTTGTTTTTGTAGCAGTTTTGTTAGGATAACTTTTTGTACATGTTGAGTTTGCAAGCCCTATGCACAAAACAATCAAGACAAGACTTGAGATGGCCTCACCTGCCATGACAAGGTTTGAATGTGATCTGGAAAAGTAACATCAGTTTTCCTGTGAAGATCAAATTATACAAATCACTTGTATTATCTATTCTCTTGTATGGGTGTGAGAGCTGGACACTCACTGCAGATACGGAGCGAAGGATTCAGGCTTTCGAGCATAAATGTTATAGAAGAATTTTGCGCATTTGCTATAAAGAGCACAAAACAAATGTCTATGTTAGAGAGAAGATAAACACCTATGCAGGCCACCAAGAACCACTTTTGTCAACAGTGAAACGTCGAAAGCTTGCCTGGTTTGGGCATGTAACTCGTCATGACTCCCTTTCGAAAACGATCCTTCAGGGAACAGTCGAAGGTAAACGGAGAAGAGGAAGGCAGAGAAAATCCTGGGCTGATAACATCAAAGAATGGGCAGGACACGGTTTTTTCCACACTTGTACGCATTGCTGAGGATAGAGAGCAGTGGAGGACCCTGTCTGCTGATGCTTCCACCATGGCACCCTGTTACGCACGGATCATTATTATTTTTCGTTTGTATAAACATTTTTCATATGTATGATCATTTTTTTGACTGAAGTGTGTATTATGTTTTCTATGGTCAAAGGGACATAATCCGAGTTATCGAAACTACAATTTTTTAGGAGTTTGCCTTCTCTTGTATAGAGACACGTTCGGTCTATAATTTCTTGAACGAAGCGTGACCACATCTCCTTATTTGGTAGTACCAGTCAACTATGGTAGATGTCTGAAACCTTTCTTAACGCTTCTTTTCATGACCATAAAAGGCGCGATTCTATAAGACTTTTATCTCGAATGTTCTTAGAATCGTCTTATTGTGAACGGCAACTCAGAGATTGTCGTTCTGCGCATGTCAAAAGCTGGGAGTTCGTTGTGTGTGTTCCGCCCAGTTCGGCAGTTGAGAAATGGTTTAAGAAGCGAGCAGACGCAACTGCGTCTTGTGATTTTCTGAGGGAAATACATGGTCTTTGTGAGTTAGTTAGCTAACTAGACTATTTCCCAGCATTATTCACGCCTGCCTGGAGGCATATGTTCATGGTTGATTTTCCGAAATAAGGTAATTCCTCTTGTATCGAACTTTATGCTAACATCTAGAGGTTCGTCATTTTGTCGCCTATTTGCTCGCCTGTGTGATTCAAAATGGAGAGGTACTTTGACTAGGATTAAGTCACCGGTATCTGTATACCTGAACTAGTTAAATATATATGGGTCGCTCTAGACCAACAAGACTATTGTCTGTGTGCCAGGATTCGTTATATCAGAGATCACGTCCAAGTCAGATGGTTAGACTTAGGAACATTATAAAGGTCGAGCTGACCTGTAGCCCATGTATGCTATTCACGTGCAGACAGTAAACGGACTGATTGTATACAACTGATCTGCTAGCATCAGAATGGGAGCATTTATTATTGTTTATGAACATTGAAGATCTGTAGCTGACACTGTTGCAGAAATTATTATTATTTATACAGCTTCACGAACTAGAACTCTATGATTTATGAATTCTGAATCTATTGAACTGTGATGTCTTATGACGCATATATACAACAGCTGTCATTGCTGACTACAGAAATTGTTTTCAATGTGCCATATCATCTTGCTGAACTCGTTAACTATGTTGATGTCATAAGTATCATGACTGTTTTGTGGCGTGCAATAAATGGAAGAAACTTATACAACGAAGTTACCCTTTCTATGACTCTACACGTCATGTTGCCTGTGTGATAACCCTGTGAACTGTTCCACTACCACATACACAGCAACATCCTAAATCAGAGAAGACACCTACATCTTACACTTTAATACCAGGTGTCGATAAGGGTGGCAAGTTACCACTTCAGCTCAAATCCACCCTTATCACACCCCTACGACCCATGACCGGTTACGGGCTGAGATGAGATGATGATGCACAAAACTCATTAGTTGTAATGGTGCAATAATTACTTTTAGATAATTCATGAGCACTTGAATCTTTTCTCATGTGTTTTATGTGATGTATATAAAAGAGAAAAAAAAAAAACTTACATTTTGTTAATGTGTGTCAGAGTTTAGAGATAGATTGTTTATATGTCCTTCATTTTTTTTTTTTTAAAGTCGATTTCATTGTTAGTTTATTCATTATAGCTTTGAATTGGTTGTAAATGTAATACTTTTTTTTATGCAACTTAGTGATACGAAACTTTTTTGTATTTTTTTTTGAAAATGTATTTTTTGAACGGTGTAATATTTTTTCTGTGCCAATGTTAATCTGTATATTATGGTTAGTAATGTGTAGTGACATTAGTTCCTTGCAATTGTTTTTAATGTTTGATGTATTTTCTGTATTTAGCGCGTGACTTTGAGTCAGTGCAAATCTTTTTGATAGCGTTTTATTTTTTGTTTGTGCGATATCTTGTATAATTTATTATTAGTTATGCATAAGTTTTATAATTTGGTTAAATTACTTACTATTTTTTTTGTCATAAGTTTTTTTTTCACTTGTTGTTGTTAGTATAGATATACTTTGTCATTTTGTGTTATAATTTTTTTATCGTAGTTGTATTAAAGCTTATATTATATGATGGTGTGATTTAAATAGTTTTTGTAAGGTATTGTTACAAACTAACTTTTTCTACATGTGCATCTTTACTTTTCATCTGTCCTTGTTGACTATTCGTCATCCTCTTTACATTTTTATCTGTTGTCTTTTCAGCATAATCTGATATGTTGTTTATACTTCCGTGTTTCATCTTTGTCTCACTTTATGCTTCGTGTATACTTTTTTCTGTTACGCTACTTAGACTTTCATTCTTTGTATTGTTCAAGTAATGAGGTAACTTTAGATCAGTGATAGTTGTATTTGTTTCACATGATATTTGACATTGTGATATTATTTGTTGTTTTTCATATGATGATTTCATATTTTACTTCTTTTCGAATTATACTTCGTTAGTTTGATATTGTCATTTCTAGTACGATTGTTTGTTGCTTGTTTGAGTATTATTGTATATGCGTAACTTAGTTTAGTTCTCATGTTTGTTTTTTTTTTGAGCGGGACGAGTGTGTTATCTGGGGAGAGTGTTCCGGGCGTTTTGACCGGGTAGGAGGACAGTGTTTTTGGGAAGTGTGAAATGCCTGTACAGTGCTGAATTTAAAATGTCGACGGATTTTTCGCTGTGGGTACAGCGTAGTATAAACCTGCAGTTTGAATTATTGTGGAAATGTTTATAACTGCAGTGTGCAGTCTTTAAAGGCCATTATCTCCTGTGTGAGGAGTCTTGATTAATAAGAGTACTTTAGGCCATGAATCATGATAGCTCCTGTGAGAGGATTGTTATTGAGGATTCTTTATAGCGCTGAGTTTAATAAGAGTACTTTAGGCCATGAATCATGATAGCTCCTGTGAGAGGATTGTTATTGAGGATTCTTTATAGCGCTGAGTTTAATAAGAGTACTTTAGGCCATGAATCATGATAGCTCCTGTGAGAGGATTGTTATTGAGGATTCTTTATAGCGCTGAGTTTAATAAGAGTACTTTAGGCCATGAATCATGATATCATTGTAGCTGCCGAGTGCGCAGTTCTTATGTGGTAATTTATATCTTGTGTTGTGCTGTGAACGGTATTCTATGTGTATTTCATCAATGTGTTGTGACGTGAATAAACCCATATGAAATGTCACCAGTCGTTTACAACCATCCATGACTCTTGTGTACGTACCTGTGGTGTAAACGACTAAACCAACACACGCACTTAATATTACAAGTGTGACAGGGAACTTAACACGTATTTAGAAATAGCCCCGGAGTGGGCGTGGTCTATCTGTATCGAGAACCTGATCATCGCTTACCAGTAGACTTCTACAGTGTTTGCCTGTGTGGCGGATATATAGGTATCAACTGTAGACATTACCAGATCCACAACACAACAGTAACGTTAGCAGATAATCAATAGACACCTTACCGTAACCCTATCAGTAACAACAAACCAGACTTTATCAGTAGGTTTACTCATTTTAAAATTTTGCCATGGCAGTGGCCATAGAGCCTACTCTTTACAATTTCCAACTGCCAAGGGATTTTTAATGTGCACAGCTTGCACAAAGGAAGGCTATGCATCCTATCTCATTACCCAGGAGGCCAGGGGGGAGTATGACAACATTAGGACCACTGGTTTTGAATAAAATTTCCATAAATTGTATTCCATCTACAGAGAATCGAACCCTGTACCTTTGGAATTTGAGGCGGATGTCATACCTCTTAGCCACTCCGACCCCAACTCACACAACGTAGTTACTGATTTGGAATCTCCATGATAAAAGAAATACACGGTGACCTAAATGTTCACTCTGTCACATATGTTTTTACTTTGCCACATGATGAATCTCAGGCATGTCGTGCAAGATGACTAATATGAGATTGTTCATGAGACTGGCAACCTCATCATATATTACAAATTGCCACAGAAACCATCACTGCAAGAGCATGTGACTGCTTGGTGCAGATGTCTTGCAAAGAGGACAGCTACAGTGTTAGTTCCACGCTCTGCAAGGAATGCAAAGGAAAATGATGATGACGCAATGAATGCAGCTCGCAACGAATTTTTTATGCGATGAATGCATCATGCAATAAACGTAACTTGCTGTAAACTTGTCATGCATGCTATGAACTGAGTGCTATGAATCTGTATGTGATGAACTGAACAGGACGCAAGTATGTCCTGATATATCGTCCAGTTTTCTTCATTTCAACCTACTGTTAGCCCTGCCAGAAGACTACACACAGTGTCCACATGTCAGATACACATCCACTCACCTGTGTCAATATAGACCATACCATTGAATAAATAACTTGCCCTAACAACATTAGGTTCATATGAAATACAGTGGGATATGTGTTCGATGTCATCCAAACAAGCAGCCCACGTCGTTAGGGTTTAGAGTTAGGTTTATGATTCCTAAACCAAACCAGAACCCGTTATTACTGCGTCTCTGAATTCCTTTTTAAGGCTGTATTGAAAGTTCGTCTGCTCTTGACTTCAGCCAAATATTACATTAGGCAACAGAAACTCTCAATAAATAAAATGAAAATACCTTCCACAACAGAAATGCAACTGACAAATTAAAAACGAAAAATTATGTCACGCGCAAACTGTACAATGACGACTACGCTCTCTGAACAATTAACCTAAATAAAACACTAGGCCTAACTAAAATATGAAAACACACGCCTAATAACGGCGAAAACTGCGCACGTCAAGTTTCCCTTTTTTTTTTTTGGGAAGAAAAATATCCCGTTCAACCTCTGATGGGTTATAATTAGGATATATATTGTTTTCAATTCCAAATAATATGAAAAACTGCCGATATGAGAAAGTGGCATCACACTTGTCAAATCATTGTAAATAAGGATAATCACAATTGTGCTTATACATTTTAAAAAAATAAAATAAATAATGAGGATTTTTTACGTTCACGTCCCGGTAATTTTGTACTGTGATTATACTCGATACCTGGCGAGGGACCAATTGAAGGTGTAGTCGTCGACCAGGGGACTGGTCGTGCTCCTGATCCAGAGCCCAAGCTGCTAAATGGGTAACCCTCCGAATACCGGCGAGTATTTGCCTTGAAATGGCGAGGGACAACAGACCTCTGTACAAGAATTAATATTGGGTTACTCACGTAAAAATCAATGTTCAGGTTTAGACATAAATTTAATAAACTTAGATTTCCGCCTCGAGTAATTATGCGCGGCGTACGAAAAAAAAACAAAAAAAAAAAAAACAAAATAAAAAAAAAAAAAAACTGGCGGTTATGGACCTGTTTTGATGATCAGCATCAACAAGAACGACTTAGAAGGTGGCTGGTCAGTATCTGGTAAAAAAATTTTTTTTTTTTAGAGCTGCCTTGCGTGTGCTATCCTGGTCGACTCCTATAATACGCTGTGCCTGTCCTGGCAATTGTGCTAAAAAATCGCATCTCGGGACCAAAAAATAATGTAACCATTTTAGAGTTAGCTTAGGCACGAGAGGCAACTTGGGCCCGAACATCTAAAAATAGCTTATGTCTCTGCCTGGACAGTCTGCTTACCGTACTAGGACAAATATAATCAACCATTTTAGTGTAGCCCTAAGTCTACCAGCAGCCTGGGCTAACCTCTTATATTACCGTGTCTCATTAGACAATCTTCCTATCGTATTCTTCTTCTTAATGTGGTCTACAGAAGTGGACGGGTGATGCATGTTGTTACGGGTAGGTTGGTTGCGATGTTGATGCACCTGTTGCTGTGTGACGTTATTGTCGATTAATTGAACGTGTACTTCTTGTCTCAGTTTTGTAAAAACCATGCTCCTTATGGAAGGCACGTATAAACTTTAGACTATGAATCTATCACGTATGTATTGTCGTAGGAAATGAAGCATTATTCGCTTAGTTATTGTGGCTGCGTGATAAGTCCTGTATTGTGAAGGTTGTTGTTGTGAAGCCTAGATGGATGCTGGTGTAGAAGGCACACAGTCCCTTGGTTACGGTTTGGGCTAGTCGTTCCTGTAAAATTATTTAAGGGGAATGTATGTCTTCGATTCGTGTAGGCGATTTAGAGTTGGTGGACAGCTAGTACCCGGGTTTCGGTGATACTTAAGGTGTTGCTTGCCTAACCTTTGAATTTTGAACTGGTGTTTTCTTTAATTTGTTTATCATTATGTTTAACGACATTACGGGTCCTTTTATAATTGGTTTACCTAGTAGGATGTCCCAAAGTTGTTCTGTCCGTTCCTCTATCTTGGACATTTACGATCAGTGTCCTGTGTGAGTTTCGACCTCTACTGAGATCGGCAAATCGGTTTTGCAATTTATGACATTTATTTGGTATAGTATTTTCATTTATGTCTTTTGCAGCTTGCTTTCATAAAATTCAGTTTCTCTGTGTCGGGTTGTCAGTATATGGTGTAGATTATAGGAAAGCATGGTCAAGCACAATGTATTGATGTGTTTTCCGGCAATGTGTTACTATGGTAAGGGGTTCATAGGTTCCTGCAAGTTCATCGCCCGAGTTTGAAGCTTCTTTGGTGTTCAGAATGTCCTTCGTCAACCAACTAAACAAGGGGTTGGTGATCAGTATCTGATGATTACCATTTGTTCCCGCTGGGTAGGTAAAAATTCAAAAGTTTTATTCTGTCATAAGCATAAAATGGATGGCAAAATGATTACTTTTCTGTTGAAATTCCAACGTTTTGGGGTCTAACGTTAAAGAGCGTGTGACAGGAAGGCAATTGGCTATTTCGATTGGGCACATTTAGGGATAAGATTGGTTTACCATCAGAATGGTTTGGTTTGGACATAGGCAACACCTAACAGCGTTATTCCGAGGCGTCTATGTAGAGGGATCATTGGTTTGGTGGTAAATCAGTGGTGTGCCATACTGATTGGAAAGGTTGTGGAGTGCATTTTTTAGGTAATTCGATGAAGCCTTGTTGACAATGATCCGTCCATATAAACCTGGCAAATTTACTTAGTTAGTGCTATTGAAAATCTCCGTGTCCGCCTAGGTGAAAATGGTTGTACGGATGTGGCGTCTGTAATTAATAACACAACACCCAATGAATATCCGCGTTACCTGTCTCACACAGTTGATGGGGCGTGTGGCAATCTCTCCAGATCGTTCGAACTTTTCTCTCGTCATCAGGGCGAAATTACACTGCCATTAATAATTTAATACCTAGGTTATGTTTGTCTCCTTATTTTAGGTAATTTACATTTCTGAGAGTTTCAACTATATGTGATGATTTTTCAGAACGATCAAAAGACCTTTTCAATACCCTTTTCAATATGTTTTCAAGTAATTGTACCGTAACCGATGGGCGAAAATTGACTACGATATCCATCCTTGTTATGCCAATGGCCTAACTGGCTGGAATCCATCCTATGACCGTCATCAATTAGATGAACATATTTGTATGGCGGGGATTCCCTTACAGTCCGAACGGCATCACATTCCAATGCAATGGTTCAGACACGCGTAACAATAAGGGTAGATTTATTCCTTTGCCATCAGGTGACATATGGGATGTCATCAGAAGCCGGGATCGAGCATCTAAATTGTAATGTAAACACATTTTGGAAATTTTCCAAGTGAACGCCAGTTAAAGCAACCACATCCTGGGAAGTGGGTTTGTTTGAATATCGTCTTCTGTTACCCTCTTGTTTAGTGCACGAAAAACGTAAAGCAGAAACTGTGGCTGACGTATTTCTTTGTGAAAAATGAACAATGGGAGATGGACCATTGATATCTTGATCTTTCTTTATTGCCAGATTTAAACTATTCTCTATTTTTATTAGATTTCTCCACTAACTACACGGTTTCTTAAGGGGGTGTGTTTCCCGGTAATGTTTTTTTTTGGGAGGTGGGGGGGGGTGGGTATGATGTGGAGGTTTTATTTGTATTATGTGTTTATATCCATTTGGACTGGGGGGGTGCAGCTCCAG
>JAMPIV010006915.1:0-23600 GCA_024509875.1 Oreohelix idahoensis | reverse complement strand
TGAAGAGAAAATTTGTTTAATTAACTACATGCTGCATCAAGTACGTAGAGAGATCGAAAATTTGTATTAACTACATGCTGCATCAAGTACGTAGAGAGACAGAAAATTTGTATTAACTACATGCTACACCAAGCACGTAGAGAGATAGAAAATTTGTGGTTTGGCCATCTTATGAGAATTGAGCCCACTACGCGCCTACAACAGATCTGGTTTTAGAGCACTGGGAAGACCAGGAAGTAGATGAACAAACAACATTTCAAACTTTCTACAACAACACAGGATTACAGCAGCCAAGTACGACATACATTACACAAGGACGCAAACTTCAGCTCCCAACTACGTGTCACTGCTTCACTGCAAAAAGTAGACTAAAAAAGTAAGCTAAAAATGGAATGTAAACTCACAGAAAGAAATCACATCATTTGATTTACTATGCCAGAGAGGAATACGAATTCCAGAGATGTCTATGGCATGTATGCCAACTATAGACCTGGAATATGTTGTGACAACAGGACATCTTGAAGAGAAAAGCAGACACACGAAGATAAAGGCGGAAGTTACTGGACAGTGTGCCATCGTGGTGCGAAAAGAAGTCAACGACAGAACTGATAAACAATGATGAAGGCAGGATGTTGTGGAGATACATGATCACTTACGTCAGCCGACATGGTACTTGATAAAGAATATATACTTGGGTGATTGAAAACTCAGTGGCTTCCTAAATGATTCATAATTCCCCCCCCCCCCCCCCCCCCCCCCCCCCATCTCGTTTGTAATGAGATCGGATGTCCAGCCTTCTCGGATAAGGGTGAGCAAACAAAGGAAGTCCCGTGTGAAAGTTGCGCACGTTAAAAATCCATCGGCAGTTGGAAATCGTAAAGAGTAGAACATACGGCCGCTGCCCTGGCGAAACGTAAAAATTAAGAAATCTACCCACCACATATATTTATAGAATGTGTGATTCCTGTATACAACATGTACATGTCAACGTGTACATTTCATTAACCGGCACAAGTAAACAAGAGTGAAAACTCATGATCTAGGGAATCGGAAAAGTCAAAGTCAACTCGTATTCAAGGGGTCGGAAAAGTCAAAGTCACCTCGTAATCTAGGTGATTAGAAAAGTCAATGTCTAAGTGTCAAATCTAGAGATTTCCATAGAAAAAAATTAAACAAACAAACAAAGTGTTCAGTAACACAGATTCCTTTCGGCTTTCTCTGTGTAGCGTCATACGTCTCATTACCAGAGTACATTCTCTTCAGCATTGGATGGTTGAGTTTTAGTTCATTTCATTGACTTGCACATATCTTTTAGGCGAAGTTTTTGTGTCTAAGTTTCTATGCTACAGGACATCCGGTTTCGTGCCCACCATCCTTATTCGCTTCTTACGCGTTGCATAGTCGCTTACATTTGTACTGTTTTTTGCTCCCCTTTGGAACTCCGGTGACGCACGGGTGAGAGATACTGTCGAGAGGTGGTTAAAAGGTTGCCTTGGGTCAGAAACGTTGAATGAGATAACGTGATAGTAGAGATTATTTCAGCAAGGACAGCACACGTTAACATTCAAGTGACAGAAGAAATAGAAAGTAAACTCTGACCGCTTAGAACACATATATATTTATTGGAAATCGACAAAATAAAATAAAAAATAAAAACTCGCTAGATATGAGTTTTCAACTCCGCATAGGCCGGTCCCAATCCCGGCTGAAAAAGGAGGAGGGCATCCTGCATAGAGGCCGTAAGGTGGCTGCCCCTCCACCATGCAAAAGCACAACAGGCCAATCACCTGTTTGTCTAGAAAAAAAACCAGATTACGCGAAACAAAAGAGAGAAAACCAGACTGATTCTAAAGGCGACGAACTGGAACGGACTACGACTTACGAAACACGGAACACAAGAAGTATGAATGGGAAGGAAGAGGAGCTGGTGGAAGAGATGAGGAAAGCCAAACTAGAAATCCTGGCTTTAACAGAAACAAAGAAAGAAGGACAAGGAGTTATGGATCTCCATGGCGACACGCTGCTCTACAGTGGTGTCCCCACATCTGAAAGAGCTAAAGGGGAAAGGGGGGGGGGGGGGTTGTATTGTGGACAAAAACCAGAGGGATAGTATCAAGGGATGGAACTTTGTCTCGGAACGCATTAATGGTCCTAAAACTGAAAGAATGAGAAACCATAGTCAACGTTGTCATTGTGTATGGGCCAAATGAAGATGAGCGAGCAGAGGTCAAGGAGGAACTCTTCGAGCTACTTCAAAAGACAGTGGACGACTGCCTAGATGAAATTATCATGCTCGGAGATTTCAATGCCAGAGTTGGAAATGACCACGCTAGATAGGGTGGAAGTTATCGGAAGATATGGAGAAGATACTCTTAATGACAATGGAAAGCGACTCCTTTCATACAGAGCTTCTACATCTTGAAGAAATTATTTGAAGATGACAAACCATAAGTCAGAAGAATTCAGGATCACCACTGGTGTAAGGCAAGGTGATATCCTGTCACCTTATCTTTTCATACTCCTCATGGACGACGTCATCAAGGCATGTAAGGAGAGGACAGGAAAGTTTTCAGTGGGGTACTGGAAGATGAGACAGGTCTGAATTTCAGAGCTGGTATTTGCTGATGATGTTGCCCTGATTGCTAACTCAGAGGCACATCTTCAATCCAACCTGCAAGTCTGAAAGGAAGAGCCGGAGAAGAGACGGATGATCATAAGCAGCTCAAAAACAAAAACCATGGTGATAGCACGAGAGAAAAGAAGACATCAGATTAAGCTGGGAGAAGAGGTCTTGGAGCAGGTCGACCACCTTAAATACCTTGGAGCTGTCATAGACCGGAAGGGAGGCATCAAAGAATAGATAGCTACTCGAAAAGCAGCAGATGGGAGACTTTTTCAAGCCATAAATCGAGGATTCCTCAGCAAGAGAGAAGTTGGTAAAAAGGCGAAGATGGCTGTATACCGCTCCACCTATGTCCCAGTCTTGACGTATGGATGCGAATCATGTGCAATGACTACAACACACAAAAGCCAGATCCAAACCTCAGAAATGAGGTATGTGAGGAAGGTGGTTGAAGTAACAAGAAGAGACATGGTCTGCAACCAGACGATACGTCAAGGCTTAAAAACCCAACCCCTGCAGACCCATGTGGAACAGTCGCAACTGAGATGGTTGGCCATGTCTGCAGAATGGGAGAAGATCGGCTACCATGACAAGCATGGGAAACTAAGAGCCAGGGATCCAGACCTTCAGGACGACCCAAATTCAGCTGGGAGAATAACATTAGCATGAAGGACCGAGAAATAGAATGGAACCAGGCCAGGAGGAAGACATCCGATAGAATAGTATGGCGCTCTCTCTTACAACACTCTACACCTCACGGTAGAAGAGGAACGACTAAGTAAGTAAGTAAGTAGATATGCGTTTTCTAACATATTACAAAAAGAACACAATTAACAAAGTTGAATGATAGCAATCCAAGTGAGCAACACAGTAATTTCTAACTAGAATGGGACAATCCCCAGTCTTGAGAAGAAAAAGAAGACGATTGCCTCTGTCTCGTTAATTAACATCAGAGGGCTATACATCTCTTTATTTTGAAAATCCCCCATTGCATGGTCTTTCGTCCATCTAACTAAAACTAGTCAAGCTTGAGCGAAATAATTCCTGGGATAGGAAGTCTCCTCCCAGTACTGCTGTAGATTTAATTATGCTGTGGATATATTAACACAATAACAAATTCAATTGACATTTATATGCAGAGTTACGGTGGTTCTAGACTATCACTCTTGTTTTATCTGCAGGCAAGACTTTACATGGTCATTTGCATTTTTGCTTGGAAATCTGGCAAAACGTGGCTACAGCGTAGTTACGAATGTCAGAAATATATCATAATATTATGTCCAGACGACCAGTCTAAACTGACTGAAAAAAGTGGGATGGGTCAAGTGTGTGACTCGCAAAATGTGTACGGTGGAGATGCAACGTGGGATTTCTAACAGATACTGCCAAGGATAATGAGCTCTGAAATCATGTGATCAAAAGCAGTAAGATGTTTCCAGCAAAGCAAATCCAAGCTAGGGATCTAGGAAACGGATCCAAGAAAATTGTGATCTAACAATACTGGGGTCAGACAAACAAACTGGTATCCACTAAGGCTGGCATCCTACATGGAAAGCGACTATAGGGGCTTCCGATTGTTCCTGGTCTCTATGATATTTTCTGCAAAATACAAAGCATTTTAACCTATTAGTAACACACATAGTTGTATTTTATTCACCCACTACTGTACAGAAAACGCACAAAACATCAGTTCTATTTCTGTCCCCTCAAAATGTGGTTGAGTTAAATCCGGTTGGCCCTAGTCATTGGCTTACCCCTTTATTGATTAAAACTGCTCGCGCTTCAGCGCGTTGCTTGCAAACTAGGCCAGAAGCTAGGGAATCCCAACACCTCGGTGAAGAAAGATAAATATATACACTTGTATATTCAAGGTGTTGGATTTTTATGTGTTCCCTGCCGGTGCACTCAGGCAATTAATTGCCCAGGGTGAACCGAGGAAAGTCTATAACAGAAACAGCAGAGTTAGTCCTTTGTGGGGGAGCTCTTCACTCAGTAATTATCATTCGAAAGAAAGCAATGCATTTCCGAATATTATGGTTACTCAACAACTACAGAAAATTATTTTATATTATATGTATATATATATATATATATATATATATGTATATATATATATATATATATATATATATATAATATATATATATATATATATATATATATATATTATATATATATGTCGTGTGAAATTCTAATCCACATATATAAATTAAAAAGTAAATGTAAAGCCTAACAAATAACTTCAATAAAAGGAAAGAAGAATGGTAAAGAACAGTGCTGTCACAATGACTGTACTCGAAGTCCCCCTTGTTTTCTACTTCGTCTGCAAATTGTAACGTTTCACGTTGATAGTAAAAGCCTACTGCAGCATACACGCTTTCTACGATAAAACGTGTACTGCATCTCTAAGAAAAACCTTGAGATACGCAAGCTGACCTATATTCAATATTCCATTCATGTCATTTTATACACTAAGTTACCATAAACGAAAGACAGATGGAATTAGGATAGAGAGAAGGGAGGGCTGAAAGCAGGAACGCATACAACACTAAACACGCGTCTCGCTATACAATTAAAGTCATCACGCGTGTAAGGCCACAAGCACTAATTTTTTTTCAAATCGACAGTGATAAAAAACACTACCCATACGAGTGTTAGGTTTTAAAAACCTGAAAAACGCTTATTAGGAAACATGACATTATACTGGTTTACGTTTGAAAGCATGACAGTACAGCAGACACCATAAAGTTTGGAAGTGAGGAGGTGGCAACAGCACGACTATCCTAGAAGAAAATGCATATTTTGAACGCAGCCCCTTAGCCCCATTAAATTTATATATTTGGGTTCCTTAGGACTTGCTGACAAAGAATATGTTAAACGTTACGCAAATAGTCTAGGAATTAACAAATTATAGCCAAAAGAAATAGTGAGGGTGTCAGACAACCCCAAAATCAGAATCGCTCAGTGGCAGATTTTGACACCACCATTGTACGGGAAATAGGTCCCCATGTTAAATCCTATTTGATTAGATAGAAGTAAATGTAAGGCTAAACACGATTAGTCGGGCTATAAATACTAATTCTTTGTTGTTAGGGAAACGTGAGTAGGAGTTTTTTTGTTGTTGAAAAATTGTGTAAACATGGCTCGATTGGTTAGACCCGCCAATATAGTCAATTAGGAGCGTCAGTTCAGCACCACATTTTCAAATAAACTTTCTAAAGCAACAGTGCGTTGAGATTCAGCTTATATTTTTCTAAATAAAAGCCTGAGACAGTGGCAGGTCGGATTTTGTGCCTATTCATTGCCAGTCAACGTAATTCTGTATTATTTCCATGAATTGTGGGACTGTGGTCCTAAAGTTATTGAGCAGCACCTGGTCTGAGCTTTGCTGAATCTGGAGGCTGACAGCATACTCCTGGGTCCAGATAGCGACTAGTGAGGTGTCTCCAGAACACAGGGGAGCAATCGAGCAGAGGAGTCTTTTCCTGCCACCATCACGAAAGTTAAGCCTCTGTGGCCAGTGGAGCTCAACATTATGTGTCCCCTCAAAAATTGACATTTTAGTAAAAAAGAGGGACAATACCTTGTTTAAATTGACAGGAACTGTGAACTCTTCCCCCATACTATTTCCCAGATAAACAAACACTTGAAGTCATGATGACAAATAATAACATAGCTTGAAAAAAACAAAACCAGTATTACCTCATAGTACTACTACACAACTGACACACATAGGATAATATTAATAAAATATGTCACTACAAGGTTCATGTTATAAATTATGTATATATAAATTGTGATTACAATTAATTGTGATTCCTGGTTCACTTTGTAGTTGAATCAGGATATATATTAGTGAAAGTAATTAATACATATATATTTGAAACTTTACCAGTGACTCATTTAAGATAGTCTTATAGAGTGTTAAATGTGTGTGAGTGTCACAGTGTTGTCAAGTGTGGTGGAATAAATTAAATTGTTTATCTGTCTGTTGTTGTTGTGACTTACACTTCATCATATACATACCCTAGACATTAACGTAGTCATCACAATATTCCAGAATAATTCTGACTGAGGTATAATGTGGTAGCAAGTAAGGTTATCTGTAAAACACTACACCTATTAGATACAGATACCTTCACAGCTGATCTCAGTCAGTACACTAAGTCCCCTATAAATATTTATATCATCCCACTTTACCACATATATTGGGGGGCTCGTCCGGGATTTTGAATCTTTCCCTATTAAAAATATTGGGGGTAATTCACTTCAGGGAATAATAGAAATTAAAAAGGTATCCTTGGGTGAAAATAAATAACGTTGAGCTCTCAGTGCCTGTGGTGTCTTTGGATAAGTAATATCAGATTGTATTGTTTAGTTAGACATTATATAAATTTACCTGTTAGAAAATGGCGGACCTGGCCAAATTTCGATCTGCTGCTGTACAGACTGCGAAAGAGTTAGGAATGGACGGGCAAATTATGATTGCTTATGTCACTGCTGAATGTGACAAATATATTGAACGGGAAGAAAGAAGATTAGAAAAAGAGGCCGAAAGAAAGTTAGAGGCTGAGCTGAGGCTAAGAGGTTGCAGATTGAGGCGGGTAAGAGGTTGCAGATTGAGGCTGACAAAGAGGCTAAAGCATTGGAAGCGTCAGGAAAGAAGACAGCTGCAGAAAGGGAAGCAGAAGAAAGAAGATTGACTGCAGAGAGGGAAGCAGAAAAGGAGGAGAAGAGATTACAAAGGGAGCACGAGTTACGACTAAGGGAGTTTGAGTTTCAAGGCCATGCTCCTGAAAATGGTGCCAGTCCCTTTACCTCTGATGCCACTGCTAGCCAGAGACCCTCAACCTCAGCTATGAATTTTCATTTAGATCATTTTGTTGAGAAAGACGATGATATTGAGAGCTATCTAAATAGATATGAACTATTAGCTACCACATATGGGTTAGAGAGAGAAAGGTGGAGCTTAAAGTTATCTCAAGGGCTTCGTGTGGCAGCTGATGAAGTTTTTGCCAAAATGAGCAGAGGTGATCAGGAAAATTATGACATGCTAAAGCAGGCTCTTTTGTTAAGATATGAAAAGAACGCAGAATTTTATAGGAAAAAATTTAGGAATGCTAAACTACTGTCAGGTGAAACCTATCACCAGTTCTCTGCACGGTTAGAGACATAATTGGAGAAATGGACTTCTCTGGGGAAAACCCAAGATCTTAAGGAAATGGTCCTTATAGAACAATTAAGAGAGTCCATGGCTCCAGACCTGAGAAAGTTTCTCATGGAACAAGGTGCAGAGAGGCTGGGTGAGTTGCTAAATGTTGCTGAAAGGTATCAAGCAGCTCAGGCAGAGGTATCAGGTAACAAAAAGAAACAGGTAGAAAATTTTAGGGCACCACAGAACTTTAATAAATTTGATCCTAGAGATCAAAACAAAGGTAAGCACAAATTTGATAGGCCACGGTATGACAATAAAAATAAAACCCCACAATTCGATGAAAGGAAATATGATGAAAGAAAATCTTTCAACCAAGGGAAAAGGTGGTGTAAAAATTGTAAGATGAACAATCATGACACTGACCGTTGTAGAAGGAACCCTATAGTTATGGCAACCCTTCAGGTCAGGTCAACCTCAAGAAAGGAGGAGGATATTCTGTTAGATACCACTCCAGAAGAGATGAGGAAGGCACAGACTGGGGATAAGACCCTCAAGCCTTGTTTTAGGAAATTGTCAACTTGTCATACTACTCCAGGCAAGGGAGATTTTTACATGAAAAACAAGTTGATTTATAGGAAGACTGGAGCTAGATCCAAAGGTCAGGGATAGTTGGTTCTTCCTAAGAGATATAGGGCAGACTTAATAAGGAGCCTACATGTGAAAAAAGATGGGGACCATGAGAAAATAGGTACCATCATCCAAAAGGTGGCTCACAATTATTATTGGCCCAAGGCAAGGTGGGACATTGAGAATTTTGTAGAAAGGTGTAGCATAGCACATGAGGGAACACCCACAAGTGGGAACATTGATCAGACCTGGACACGCCACGGGGCAACCGTAGGCCTGACAATAGAAAGAAAAATAAATTTGATAAAGTGGACCAAATGGAATGGGAAGCCCCTTTTCACGGACAAGCTTCACTTAACTGTTTTACAATGGCCACTATGCAGAGAGTGCAAAAAGATGTCTTACCCCAGGATAAGCCGAAAATCCCTCAATCGGACTTAAACAAACTGGAGGAAGAGGATGTAGAGAGGAAATCTCTCATCAAGAATTTTAAGTGGGGAGAAAGCCCCAAGAAAAAAATTGGTAGCGGTCGTTTTGTGAATGATAATTCTGGGAAGAAAAATCCTCACTATAGCGCTTCGAGTGGAAGAGACCATACCGGTGCATGGACAAATAGGTCCACAAAATTAAAGGTCCATATGTAGCTCTGTTAAGAACGTGGACTGATGAAAAAGCTGAGGAAAATATTACATCCTCATACTATATGTGAATGAGCTGACCACTCGTTAAAAACTGGCTGGAAACTTGCCAATGAAAATTTGAGACAAGCCAGAAAAAAAAACATGCTGCTTACTATAACAGGAAAGCTAAAGACAGAGATTTGGCTGTGGGAGAGAAGGTACTGCTTCTTCTGCCCGGTAGTCAGAATAAGTTACAAATTGGATGGCAAGGTCCATATACAGTTCTAGAGAAGGTGTCTAGAACCAATTATAAGATAGATAAGAAGGGGAAAGAAAAAATCTATCATGTGAATCTCCTGAAGAAATATTTGGAAAGAGAACATCAGGAAGAGACACACGTGTTGACCTTGTCCATTGCCATGGAGATGAAAAAGGAACCACTTTCATCATTTGAATATCCATTACACCCCTGTGAGACAGCGGCACAGGTGAAAATCAGTACACATTTAACGAAAACTCAGAAAGAGAGAGTGCAACAGGTTCTAGATAATCATACAGAGGTGTTAACAGACCGACCAGGGCATACAAACCTATTGGAATATGATTTGAAGCTGATAGACACCACACCTGTATGTATGAAACCCTATTCGATTCCTTTTGCTAAGGAGAAAGCTTTGAAGGAAGAGATAGACTATTTGTTGAAGGAAGGAATTATTTCACACAGTGAATCTTCGTATAGTTCCGGTGTTGTACTCTTAAGGAAGCCCTCTGGAGAACATAGACTCTGTATAGATTACAGGAGACTGAATGCTATAACAGAAGGACAGGTGGATCCATTGCCGGAAACAAATCAGTTGTTTGCCAGACTAAATAAAGCTAAATATTTCTCAAAAGTGGATCTGAGTAAAGGATACTATCAGATTCCAGTAAAGCCTGAGGTTAGACCATACCTAGCTTTTAGTACCTCAGAAGGACACTATGAGTTTAACAGATTGCCATTTGGATTGAAGAATGCGCCTAGTGTCTTCTCTAGAATGATGAGAAAATTACTGGACCCTCTGAATAATCCATGTATCACAAATTTCATGGATGATATCCTTATAGCAACAGAAACATTTGAGGAACACATTGACTCTCTGAACATGCTGTTTAATCGACTTAGGGAAGCGAATTTAACAGCCCGACCAACCAAATGTTGCGTTGGATGTAAAGAATTGGAATTCTTGGGACACACAGTTTATCAGGGAAACATGACCCCTGACCCAAAGAATTTAGAGAAACTAAAGAAAGCCCCGAGACCACAAACCAAGAAAGACGTGAGATCCTTTGTCTCATTATGTGGTTTCTACCAAAAGTATATCAAAAACTTTAATTCCATATGTGCACCGTTAACTGATTTGACACGTAAAGGACATCCAGATCGAATTACATGGACACCACAATGTGAAATGGCTTACCAAGAATTGAAGGAAAAGCTCACAAGTAAACCTATTTTGAAATTACCTGACTTAAGTCAAGAATTCATAGTAAGGACTGATGCCAGTAATATTGGGTTAGGTGCAACTCTGCTACAGAAATCAGATGCATTGGATGGGGAATTAAGCCCAGTGGCATATGCTAGCAGAAAGTTGAATAAAGCTGAAACCAATTACTCAACTAGCGAAAAAGAATGTCTTGCAGTAATATGGGCGATAAAGAAATTCAATATTTATCTGTATGGGAAGGCATTTAAGTTGCAAACGGATCACAAACCCTTGTCGTTTCTAGCGCAGGCTAGACATGAAAATTCTAGATTACTCCGTTGGTCATTACTGATGCAGCCATTTGAGTTTAGCATAGAGTATATAAGTGGAAAAACAAATCTGGGAGCGGATTTTTTAAGCCGCCATCCGTGTGATGAGAATCACCCTAAACTCCAGGAAAAATAATAAATTTCTCTATGTGTATATAGAATTATAGACTGACATATAACGTCTGTTTTAAGTGGGGAGAATTTGTCGTGTGAAATTCTAATCCACATATATAAATTAAAAAGTAAATGTAAAGCCTAACAAATAACTTCAATAAAAGGAAAGAAGAATGGTAAAGAACAGTGCTGTCACAATGACTGTACTCGAAATCCCCCTTGTTTTCTACTTCGTCTGCAAATTGTAACGTTTCACGTTGATAGTAAAAGCCTACTGCAGCATACACGCTTTCTACGATAAAACGTGTACTGCATTTCTAAGAAAAACCTTGAGATACGCAAGCTGACCTATATTTAATATTCCATTCATGTCATTTTATACACTAAGTTACCATAAACGAAAGACAGATGGAATTAGGATAGAGAGAAGGGAGGGCTGAAAGCAGGAACGCATACAACACTAAACACGCGTCTCGCTATACAATTAAAGTCATCACGCGTGTAAGGCCACAAGCACTAATTTTTTTTTCAAATCGACAGTGATAAAAAACACTACCCATACGAGTGTTAGGTTTTAAAAACCTGAAAAACGCTTATGCATATGGTTAGAGATAAAGCCCCAAAAGCAAAGATCTATTTTAATCGGATATCTTTATCGTAATCCCAGTGTAGGAACAACATGGTTTGAAGATTTTACCAACATGATGGATAAAGTTATTACTACAGTTAACGAAATTATTCTTCTTGGTGATTTTAATATCGACATGCACAAGCCAAACAATATATGGACCAACATCATAGCATCGTATAACATGAAACAAATAGTCAACAAACCTACCAGAGTAACAACAACGTCATCCACACTGATCGATCATATTTATGTAACCTGTCCAGAAAATATTATAGAATGCTCCATCCCTACTATTGCTATGAGTGACCATTATCCCATATGTTGCACTTGGGCAAAAAATGGGTACAAATCTCCAAAAAATAAACACATTAGTTTTCAATATAGAAGTCTTAAAAATTTCAACCGTGAATTATTTTTGAATGATTTGCGAACTGCGCCTCTCGCCAACGTTTTTCAAATTCCTGATCCTGATGACGCCATCGCATATTGGACAATGATATTTTATAGTATTTTTAATAAGCATGCGCCTACTAAAGAAATTCGCGTGAAAAGGCAAATTAAATCTCCATGGATCACACAAGAAGTTCTTGACGCTATGAGGCAAAGAGATAGAGCGCATAAAAATAAGGATATCACTACATATCGGACAATAAGAAATAAAGTACAATACTTAATTCGCAGAGAAAAGAAAAACTACTTTAGAAATTTAGTTCAGAGTAAAACAAACAGTAAAGAGATATGGAAGGCAATCAACACTTTAGTGAACAAACGAAATTTTCCAGACCCACATACTCCCAATACGCCACTTACTTGTACTGACTTCAGCAATCATTTTCAGGCAGACATCAACAATATAAAATCCACCATTCCGTCTCCCCCTTGTGACTTAAGCAAATTATCAACGTTCTGCGAGAACAAATGTACTAACACAATTCCACCCGACATCCCTTTTATAACAGTTAACGAAGTTTACAACTATATTACTGGCCTTAAAGATAATAACTCATCGGGACTTGATGGAATCAGTAATCGAATACTGCGATTTGCCGCACCTGCTATTAGTGATTCACTGACATACATATATAATCAATGTATCGCAAGGAGTTACTTTCCATCCGCTTTTAAAAGCGCTAAAGTATACCCACTTCTCAAACCAGGTTCATCTGATAGTAGTAATCTTAGTAACTATAGGCCCATTTCTCTTATATCGTCGCTGTCCAAACCACTGGAAAAACACATCCACAAAACAACACTACAACACCTAGTAGATAACGACCTGCTAATCGACAGTCAGTCGGGGTTTAGACCAAAGCATTCATGCCACACAGCCTTAACAAAGATGATAGACAATTGGCACCTAAACATCAATAACGATAATATATGTGGAGCAATATTTGTAGACTTCAAAAAAGCATTTGATATGATAGATCACTTTATTTTAATCAGAAAATTAGAAACAATGAAAGTAAATATTAAGCTGGTAAAGTTAATTAAATCGTTCCTGTCAGACAGACAACAAATAGTCTCTTACAATAATTCCTTGTCGAACCCAACCGTTGTCCATACAGGTGTTCCTCAGGGCTCTATTCTCGGCCCTCTTCTATTTACCGTATACATTAATGATCTTCCTCTATATTTCAAACACTCATCATGTGACCTTTTTGCCGATGACTGTACTGTCTATACTAGTGATAAATGTTGCACCACACTAGAACAATCTTTACAAAACGATACACATAATCTTATTACGTGGAGCAACGAGAATCGCATGCAAATAAATATTAGTAAAACAAAATGTATGTTAATATCAACCAGACAAAAACTACAAAACTTGCAGAAAACAACACTTCAGCTCTTCATTGGAACATCACTAATTGAAAACGTAAATGAACACAGAACTCTAGGTATCACTGTTGACCAACACCTAAGCTGGAACTCACATGTACATGCACTCACAAAGCAAACAGCACAAAAAGTTTACCAATTAGCCAAAATCAAACATTTCCTGGATGAAGTGGCAAGGAAAATGTTCTACATATCTCATATACAAACGCATCTAGACTATTGTTCCACAATCTGGGATGGTTGTTCTGTCTCCAACACAAGAAGGCTCCACTCGCTTCAAAAACGCGCAATGCGCCTTGTTGCTGATAAACACCAATCACATTGTATAGATTTATATAATTATCTTCAAATATTACCCCTCAGGAAGCGCTTCCTCTTTAACAAAGGGAAATTTATTCACAAAATCATGTCACAGAATGCTCCAAAGTATCTTTGGCCGCTTTTAAAATACACTGACAGACGTAGTCGGCGCTTACATAAATTACAGGTACCCAAGCCCAGGCTTGACCTATTTAAAACTAGTTTGGCTTACTCAGCTGCTCATCTTTGGAACAATCTTCCCAATGACCTGAAAAACACGCACAGTCCTTACTCATACAATCGTATACTATTCAAATACTTTATGTGTGCTGATTATATGCCACCCTAACTGATTGTGTTGTACTTTTATCTAATATACTGTATGGAGGCTCTGATGATCTAGTTTTCATTACAATATACTTATTCTTAATATTATATTCTTAATAACTTATATTCTTAATTTTATGATCAGGTACTGTTAATGTATGCTGTTATACTTCCTTGTAATGTTGCACTGTCCTTAAATTAATACTTTCAGTACGCTGGAGAATGTTGAGTAACAGTAATAAAAGATGAGCAAGAGGATGGAAGAATGCAAGAGGGGACTGTGTCCGATTTTCAACCCTTGGCAAATTAATTGCTTTCGTATATGTCTATCTAACTATCTACCTAGTCTGATTCTGGTCTTGAGTTTGGGACGCAAAGGAAATGGAAAGGAAAATGGAAAGTAACTGTCTACCCACCTCATCTTGATGAACCTAAAAAAAAAAAAAGAAAAAAAAAAAAAAGTCCCTGAGTCATTCAGTTGAACACCGTATGAACATTTTACAAGTTCTCATAACATACCTCTGAATATGTCTCAAATCACTAATTTACAGTACGAAGAATTCGATTCTTTTTTTTTTTTTTTTTAAATTTATTTATTTTTTATTTATTTATTTATTTTTCAAATTCATTATTACTATTAAATTTTTTTTTTTTTTTATTTTTTTAATTTTTTTTTTAATAATTATTTTATTTTATTTTAAAAACACTTTAATTATGATGATTATTGCAAATGTAATATTACTTTTATAATGATAAATGCCTTAATTATGCTTATAGTAAATGTGAGGATGAAAGGATATTAGTATACATGATGAGAGAGAGAGGAAGGGCAGAATGTCAGACGGGCCTGCGTGCCCAATTCTTAACCCTTTGAAAATAAAGTTCGTTCGTTCGTTCGTTCGTTCGTTCGTTATTAGGAAACATGACATTATACTGGTTTACGTTTGAAAGCATGACAGTACAGCAGACACCATAAAGTTTGGAAGTGAGGAGGTGGCAACAGCACGACTATCCTAGAAGAAAATGCATATTTTGAACGCAGCCCCTTAGCCCCATTAAATTTATATATTTGGGTTCCTTAGGACTTGCTGACAAAGAATATGTTAAACGTTACGCAAACAGTCTAGGAATTAACAAATTATAGCCAAAAGAAATAGTGAGGGTGTCAGACAACCCCAAAATCAGAATCGCTCAGTGGCAGATTTTGACACCACCATTGTACGGGAAATAGGTCCCCATGTTAAATCCTATTTGATTGGATAGAAGTAAATGTAAGGCTAAACATGATTAGTCGGGCTATAAATACTAATTCTTTGTTGTTAGGGAAACGTGAGTAGGAGTACTTTTTTTTTGAAAAACTGTGTAAACATGGCTCGATTGGTTAGACCCGCCAATATAGGCAATTAGGAGCGTCAGGTCAGCACCACATTTTCAAATAAACTTTCTAAAGCAACAGTGCGTTGAGATTCAGCTTATATTTTTCTAAATAAAAGCCTGAGACAGTGGCAGGTCGGATTTTGTGCCTATTCATTGCCAGTCAACGTAATTCTGTATTATTTCCATGAATTGTGGGACTGTGGTCCTAAAGTTATTGAGCAGCACCTGGTCTGAGCTTTGCTGAATCTGGAGGCTGACAGCATACTCCTGGGTCCAGATAGCGACTAATGAGGTGTCTCCAGAACACAGGGGAGCAATCGAGCAGAGGAGTCTTTTCCTGCCACCATCACGAAAGTTAAGCCTCTGTGGCCAGTGGAGCTCAACATTATGTGTCCCCTCAAAAATTGACATTTTAGTAAAAAAGAGGGACAATACCTTGTTTAAATTGACAGGAACTGTGAACTTTTCCCCCATACTATTTCCCAGATAAACAAACACTTGAAGTCATGATGACAAATAATAACATAGCTTGAAAAAACAAAACCAGTATTACCTCATAGTACTACTACACAACTGACACACATAGGATAATATTAATAAAATATGTCACTACAAGGTTCATGTTTATAAATTATGTATATATAAATTGTGATTACAATTAATTGTGATTCCTGGTTCACTTTGAAGTTGAATCAGGATATATATTAGTGAAAGTAATTAATACATATATATTTGAAACTTTACCCCAGTGACTCATTTAAGATAGTCTTATAGAGTGTTAAATGTGTGTGAGTGTCACAGTGTTGTCAAGTGTGGTGGAATAAATTAAATTGTTTATCTGTCTGTTGTTGTTGTGACTTACACTTCATCATATACATACCCTAGACATTTAACGTAGTCATCACAATATTCCAGAATAATTTTGACTGAGGTATAATGTGGTAGCAAGTAAGGTTATCTGTAAAACACTACACCTATTAGATACAGATACCTTCACAGCTGATCTCAGTCAGTACACTAAGTCCCCTATAAATATTTATATCATCCCACTTTACCACATATATTGGGGGCTCGTCCGGGATTTTGAATCTTTCCCTATTAAAAATATTGGGGGTAATTCACTTCAGGGAATAATAGAAATTAAAAAGGTATCCTTGGGTGAAAATAAAGAACGTTGAGCTCTCAGTGCCTGTGGTGTCTTTGGATAAGTAATATCAGATTGTATTGTTTAGTTAGACATTATATAAATTTACCTGTTAGAAAATGGCGGACCTGGCCAAATTTCGATCTGCTGCTGTACAGACTGCGAAAGAGTTAGGAATGGACGGGCAAATTATGATTGCTTATGTCACTGCTGAATGTGAGAAATATATTGAACGGGAAGAAAGAAGATTAGAAAAAGAGGCCGAAAGAAAGTTAGAGGCTGAGACTAAGAGGTTGCAAATTGAGGCTGAGGCTAAGAGGTTGCAGATTGAGGCTGAGGCTAAGAGGTTGCAGATTGAGGCTGACAAAGAGGCTAAAGCATTGGAAGCCGAAAAAAGAAGACAAGCTGCAGAAAGGGAAGCAGAAGAAAGAAGATTGACTGCAGAGAGGGAAGCAGAAAAGGAGGAGAAGAGATTACAAAGGGAGCACGAGTTACGACTAAGGGAGTTTGAGTTTCAAGGCCATGCTCCTGAAAATGGTGCCAGTCCCTTTACCTCTGATGCCACTGCTAGCCAGGGAGCCTTAACCTCAGCTATGAATTTTCATTTAGATCATTTTGTTGAGAAAGACGATGATATTGAGAGCTATCTAAATGGATATGAACTATTAGCTACCACATATGGGTTAGAGAGAGAAAGGTGGAGCTTAAAGTTATCTCAAGGGCTTCGTGGGGCAGCTTATGAAGTTTTTGCCAAAATGAGCAGAGGTGATCAGGAAAATTATGACATGCTAAAGCAGGCTCTTTTGTTAAGATATGAAAAGAACGCAGAATTTTATAGGAAAAAATTTAAGAATGCTAAACTACTGTCAGGTGAAACCTATCACCAGTTCTCTGCACGGTTAGAGACATAATTGGAGAAATGGACTTCTCTGGGGAAAACCCAAGATCTTAAGGAAATGGTCCTTATAGAACAATTAAGAGAGTCCATGGCTCCAGACCTGAGAAAGTTTCTCATGGAACAAGGTGCAGAGAGGCTGGGTGAGTTGCTAAATGTTGCTGAAAGGTATCAAGCAGCTCAGGCAGAGGTATCAGGTAACAAAAAGAAACAGGTAGAAAATTTTAGGGCACCACAGAACTTTAATAAATTTGATCCTAGAGATCAAAACAAAGGTAAGCACACATTTGATAGGCCACGGTATGACAATAAAAATAAAACCCCACAATTCGATGAAAGGAAATATGATGAAAGAAAATCTTTCAACCAAGGGAAAAGGTGGTGTAAAAATTGTAAGATGAACAATCATGACACTGACCGTTGTAGAAGGAACCCTATAGTTATGGCAACCCTTCAGGTCAGGTCAACCTCAAGAAAGGAGGAGGATATTCTGTTAGATACCACTCCAGAAGAGATGAGGAAGGCACAGACTGGGGATAAGGCCCTCAAGCCTTGTTTTAGGAAATTGTCAACTTGTCATACTACTCCAGGCAAGGGAGATTTTTACATGAAAAACAAGTTGATGTATAGGAAGACTGGAGTTAGATCCAAAGGTCAGGGACAGTTGGTTCTTCCTAAGAGATATAGGGCAGACTTAATAAGGAGCCTACATGTGAAAAAAGATGGGGACCATGAGAAAATAGGTACCATCATCCAAAAGGTGGCTCACAATTATTATTGGCCCAAGGCAAGGTGGGACATTGAGAATTTTGTAGAAAGGTGTAGCATAGCACATGAGGGAACACCCACAAGTGGGAAAATTGATCAGTACCTGGACACGCCACGGGGCAACCGTAGGCCTGACAATAGAAAGAAAAATAAATTTGATAAAGTGGACCAAATGGAATGGGAAGCCCCTTTTCACGGACAAGCTTCACTTAACTGTTTTACAATGGCCACTATGCAGAGAGTGCAAAAAGATGTCTTACCCCAGGATAAGCCGAAAATCCCTCAATCGGACTTAAACAAACTGGAGGAAGAGGATGTAGAGAGGAAATCTCTCATCAAGATTTTTAAGTGGGGAGAAAGCCCCAAGAAAAAAATTGGTAGCGGTCGTTTTGTGAATGATAATTCTGGGAAGAAAAATCCTCACTATAGCGCTTCGAGTGGAAGAGACCAAACCGGTGCATGGACAAATAGGTCCACAAAATTAAAGGTCCATATGTAGCTCTGTTAAGAACGTGGACTGATGAAAAAGCAGAGGAAAATATTACATCCTCATACCAATATGTGAAAGAGCTGACCACTCGTTAAAAACTGGCTGGAAACTTGCCAATGAAAATTTGAGACAAGCCAGAAAAAAAAAAACATGCTGCTTACTATAACAGGAAAGCTAAAGACAGAGATTTGGCTGTGGGAGAGAAGGTACTGCTTCTTCTGCCCGGTAGTCAGAATAAGTTACAAATTGGATGGCAAGGTCCATATACAGTTCTAGAGAAGGTGTCTAGAACCAATTATAAGATAGATAAGAAGGGGAAAGAAAAAATCTATCATGTGAATCTCCTGAAGAAATATTTGGAAAGAGAAAATCAGGAAGAGACACACGTGTTGACCTTGTCCATTGCCATGGAGATGAAAAAGGAACCACTTTCATCATTTGAATATCCATTACACCCCTGTGAGACAGCGGCACAGGTGAAAATCAGTACACATTTAACGAAAACTCAGAAAGAGAGAGTGCAACAGGTTTTGATAATCATACAGAGGTGTTAACAGACCGACCAGGGCATACAAACCTATTGGAATATGATATGAAGCTGATAGACCCCACACCTGTATGTATGAAACCCTATTCGATTCCTTTTGCTAAGGAGAAAGCTTTGAAGGAAGAGATAGACTATTTGTTGAAGGAAGGAATTATTTCACACAGTGAATCTTCGTATAGTTCCGGTGTTGTACTCTTAAGGAAGCCCTCTGGAGAACATAGACTCTGTATAGATTACAGGAGACTGAATGCTATAACAGAAGGACAGGTGGATCCATTGAAGGATACAAATCAGTTGTTTGCCAGACTAAATAAAGCTAAATATTTCTCAAAAGTGGATCTGAGTAAAGGATACTATCAGATTCCAGTAAAGCCTGAGGTTAGACCATACCTAGCTTTTAGTACCTCAGAAGAACACTATGAGTTTAACAGATTGCCATTTGGATTGAAGAATGCGCCTAGTGTCTTCTCTAGAATGATGAGAAAATTATTGGACCCTCTGAATAATCCATGTATCACAAATTTCATGGATGATATCCTTATAGCAACAGAAACATTTGAGGAATACATTGACTCTCTGAACATGCTGTTTAATCGACTTAGGGAAGCGAATTTAACAGCCCGACCAACCAAATGTTGCGTTGGATGTAAAGAATTGGAATTCTTGGGACACACAGTTTATCAGGGAAACATGACCCCTGACCCAAAGAATTTAGAGAAACTAAAGAAAGCCCCGAGACCACAAACCAAGAAAGACGTGAGATCCTTTGTCTCATTATGTGGTTTCTACCAAAAGTATATCAAAAACTTTAATTCCATATGTGCACCGTTAACTGATTTGACACGTAAAGGACATCCAGATCGAATTACATGGACACCACAATGTGAAATGGCTTACCAAGAATTGAAGGAAAAGCTCACAAGTAAACCTATTTTGAAATTACCTGACTTAAGTCAAGAATTCATAGTAAGGACTGATGCCAGTAATATTGGGTTAGGTGCAACTCTGCTACAGAAATCAGATGCATTGGATGGGGAATTAAGCCCAGTGGCATATGCTAGCAGAAAGTTGAATAAAGCTGAAATCAACTAAACTAGCGAAAAAGAATGTCTTGCAGTAATATGGGCGATAAAGAAATTCAATATTTATCTGTATGGGAAGGCATTTAAGTTGCAAACGGATCACAAACCCTTGTCGTTTCTAGCGCAGGCTAGACATGAAAATTCTAGATTACTCCGTTGGTCATTACTGATGCAGCCATTTGAGTTTAGCATAGAGTATATAAGTGGAAAAACAAATCTGGGAGCGGATTTTTTAAGCCGCCATCCGTGTGATGAGAATCACCCCAAACTCCAGGAAAAATAATAAATTTCTCTATGTGTATATAGAATTATAGACTGACATATAACGTCTGTTTTAAGTGGGGAGAATTTGTCGTGTGAAATTCTAATCCACATATATAAATTAAAAAGTAAATGTAAAACCTAACAAATAACTTCAATAAAAGGAAAGAAGAATGGTAAAGAACAGTGCTGTCACAATGACTGTACTCGAAATCCCTCTTGTTTTCTACTTCGTCTGCAAATTGTAACGTTTCACGTTGATAGTAAAAGCCTACTGCAGCATACACGCTTTCTACGATAAAACGTGTACTGCATTTCTAAGAAAAACCTTGAGATACGCAAGCTGACCTATATTTAATATTCCATTCATGTCATTTTATACACTAAGTTACCATAAACGAAAGACAGATGGAATTAGGATATAGAGAAGGGAGGGCTGAAAGCAGGAACGCATACAACACTAAACACGCGTCTCGCTATACAATTAAAGTCATCACGCGTGTAAGGCCACAAGCACTAATTTTTTTTCAAATCGACAGTGATAAAAAACACTACCCATACGAGAGTTAGGTTTTAAAAACCTGAAAAGCGCTTATTAGGAAACATGACATTATACTGGTTTACGTTTGAAAACATTACAGTACCCCGACACCATAAAGTTTGGAAGTGAGGAGGTGGCAACAGCACGACTATCCTAGAAGAAAATGCATATTTTGAACGCAGCCCCTTAGCCCCATTAAATTTATATATTTGGGTTCCTTAGGACTTGCTGACAAAGAATATGTTAAACGTTACGCAAACAGTCTAGGAATTAACAAATTATAGCCAAAAGAAATAGTGAGGGTGTCAGACAACCCCAAAATCAGAATCGCTCAGTGGCAGATTTTGACACCACCATTGTACGGGAAATAGGTCCCCATGTTAAATCCTATTTGATTGGATAGAAGTAAATGTAAGGCTAAACACGATTAGTCGGGCTATAAATACTAATTCTTTGTTGTTAGGGAAACGTGAGTAGGAGTACTTTTTTTTTTGAAAAACTGTGTAAACATGGCTCGATTGGTTAGACCCGCCAATATAGGCAATTAGGAGCGTCAGGTCAGCACCACATTTTCAAATAAACTTTCTAAAGCAACAGTGCGTTGAGATTCAGCTTATATTTTTCTAAATAAAAAGCCTGAGACAGTGGCAGGTCGGATTTTGTGCCTATTCATTGCCAGTCAACGTAATTCTGTATTATTTCCATGAATTGTGGGGACTGTGGTCCTAAAGTTATTGAGCAGCACCTGGTCTGAGCTTTGCTGAATCTGGAGGCTGACAGCATACTCCTGGGTCCAGATAGCGACTAGTGAGGTGTCTCCAGAACACAGGGGAGCAATCGAGCAGAGGAGTCTTTTCCTGCCACCATCACGAAAGTTAGCCTCTGTGGCCAGTGGAGCTCAACATTATGTGTCCCCTCAAAAATTGACATTTTAGTAAAAAATAGTGACAATACCTTGTGTAAATGGACAGGAACTGTGAACTGTTCCCCCATACTATTTCCCATGGAAACAAACACTTGAAGTCATGATGACAAAGAATAACATAGCTTGAAAAAACAAAAAAACCAGAATTACCTCATAGTACTACTACCCAACTGACTCAACATAGATAATATTAATAAAATATGTTCACTACAAGGTTCATGATAAATTATGTATATATAAATTGTGATTACAATTAATTTGTGGATTCCTGGTTCACTTGATAATCAGTGGATATATATTAGTGAAAGTAAATTACATATATAGAAAAAGTCCTTATAAGAGTGTTAAAGTACTTCTATGTAGATTAATATTAATAAAAATTTGTCACTACAAGTGTGATATTAAATTGTGTTTACAATTAATTGTGATTCCTGGTTTCCACTTTGAAGGTGAATCCAGTATATATTAGTGAAAGTTGTACATATATATTTGAAACTTTACCAGTGACTCATTTAAGATAGTCTTATAGAGTGTTAAATGTGTGTGAGTGTCACAGTGTTGTCAAGTGTGGTGGAAAAAATTAAATTGTTTATCTGTCTGTTGTTGTTGTGACTTACACTTCCTCATATACATACCCTAGACATTTAACGTAGTCATCACAATATTCCAGAATAATTCTGACTGAGGTATAATGTGGTAGCAAGTAAGGTTATCTGTAAAACACTACACCTATTAGATACAGATACCTTCACAGCTGATCTCAGTCAGTACACTAAGTCCCCTATAAATATTTATAACATCCCAATTTACCACTATATATATATATATATATATATATATATATATATATATATATATATATATATATATATATATATATATATATATATATATATACACCGTTTAGCAAAGATACTAGTAATTAATAAAGCAGCAGCTACTAGAATTAATATAAACACACTCACAGACACCGTCCAAGAAAAACACAAATAGTTTAACACCTTAGTGATTTAGGTTGTGGCAAACTTTATAGTATTAATTTACCCTGGCACTAAACGTTACTCTAAGAAAGTTAATCAACCTTTAAGAAGATGCGCTATGGTTATATATAGATATATAAGCATAAAAAAACTCTGGGCGGCTATTTGCTAACTAAGTGTGCGTACCAATAAGTTTAGAAAATCCTTATAACAATGTAGCGGTATTGAACTACTTCACTTATTCCACTCTGCAGGTTAGAGATTTCTCTTGAGACATCGAGTGCTTTGAGAACCTATTATAAATAGCCAGAATCTTACACGATCGCGTCGCTAATTGCAAGCCCCTGCACAGAGGTCGGTGAAGTTCCCCTTGTGACAAAGACGTGAAGGGAATCAAGTTTTCTCCTCTACGACGCGAAATCAAAGTTCTTAAGAATAATAAGCGGAGACACTTCCAATCTCATCTAACTCAAAGGGTTTACAGGGACGACAGCGTTCGATCACTTGAAATGTCAAGCCTCTCATTCGTGTCCGCTTCCGCATGACTCAAAAGGCT
>JAMPIV010006914.1:197500-277045 GCA_024509875.1 Oreohelix idahoensis | reverse complement strand
CTCCGATTTGTCAAGAAGTGCAAACATGAATTGTTGAGTGGTTTAGTATGACAGATAACGCAGCCCTTTTGCACACGCTCTGTCGAGTAAACTACGTGATACAGGTACACCCATTACAACATGTGATAAATCTTTGAATACTTTGCTACCGATAATCCATCTATGGCATGGAGCCCACCCCAACAAATCATGCCTTATTTTAGATATGGCAAGTGGCCACTCTCCACTATTGCCAGTAGACATTGCAACAAGTGGCCAACCCTCAAGACACACTATTGTCAACCCTTGTTCAATATCCTCAATATTCTAAGTTTGAGATAAGCTGGCACTTAGCAACTATAAAAAGATAAACCTATTTTTGTTCTTCAACAACAGGTACACCGAACTACAGGCCATCAATTGTAACAGATTAGACTAAACATGCTGGTTCGCCCTAATGCCCCAGGCCTTAGTTGTGCCCAGCTTACAAATAAATGAAATTGGTACACATACATAAAGAACAACAGTGTGCAGAACTTGTCATAATTCAAATACAAAACAACACAACAAACAAGAACGACCACTTACACTCATATATATATACGCACCACGACGGAAACCGACCGCCTAGTTTTTATGACAACTGTACCCGACACTATAGATAGTACTACAAAGTAACCAAATTAATGATAGGAGGAGATTTTAACTTGTTTTTGACAGATTTAACAGGAGTGTCCTTTGCCCCAAATACACAAAAAAAAAATTGAAACATTCCCTATTAATACGACTTTACAATCCATGATGAACAAACATAACCTAGTAGACGTTTACAGAAACTACAACCGCAAACACAAGCTTCACATTTCATCCATGAGAAACCCATATTTTAAACGACTTCTAACTGACAAATATACGCAACAACAGTACAGCATACACAAAACTCATCACTTTAAAATTCGCTTAAATACTCACCACATCACATATACACAGTTTCTTAGTACGGGACACACCATACAAATTAAAGAGATATTCCCGCACTGGAAAATTCAACAACAATTTGCTAAAAATACTTTCTTTACAGACAAAAATAACACAGCTCATCAGTTACAAAACGCAACACCCAAAAATATCATCGCAAGAAATATTGGACCTGTAACAAACACAATAAGAGATAGGGTCACAGAATTCTACTACAACCATACACAGGCTTTTAAGAAGAACAAAATGTATTAGAAGATGCCAATTGTGCTTAACTAAACAGATAATAAAAATATCCAACACATTCATTTTTTAGAAGAGCAATTAGACAATTACAAACAACACACATACCAATGGGCATTACTCAGACTAAATTAAATACTATTAACCAAAGATACCCCACCGCAAACTTAGAGATTGAAGCAAAACGTCACGCAGTAGACAGGTATAATGAAATATTAGATATAAACGGTCAACATCAGACAGAAACAACTAAATATTTTACAAGCCTTTTTAATACTACACACAATATCACAAAGCAGGAAACTAATGCAAACACACAGATAAATACCTTACACTATAACAAAGCTTTTGAGGGAAGATGAACACCAGGAAATTAGATGAAACTTTACTTGGAAAATTTAAGGGAAGCTATCAGTACTTTTCCAAATAAAAATAAATCACCACCGGGCCAGACGGATGACTGCAGAATGTGTACGTTTTCTTTTTCCCGATTTTAGAGGCCCTTTATTCAAGTAAAGTATTTAAGAAGCCTTCCAGAAAGGAGACTTCCAAATATTTGAACGATCCTTTATTACGTTAATACCTAAAGACAATGCCTGACAAAAGTCAATCAAAAATTACAGGCCTAGTCACTGTTAAATACTGATTATAAAATTCCTCGGCCAAAGCTCTCACCTCTATCTGAAGCTCAAACCATTTAGAAAAAATGATACATACAGATCAACAATGTAGTGGTCCATGTAGAAACATTTGTAGACATACACATTTTATAAGAGATTTTTATACATACTCGCAAGATAGACTTGTCAGAAGGCAACATTATCACTAGATCAGGTAAAAGCCTTTGACAGAGTACGCATTCCTCCTTACCTAAAACTTTACAAGCAAAACTACATAGGGGATACTTCAGAACATGGGTAGAAATATTATACAGTGAAACCACCCATAGAGTATTAATTAACATAGTTTAAGTGAACCAATAAGGCTGTCAAGGTCAGTGAGACAGGGTTGTTGTTTATCCCCCATTAATACGTACAACACTAAACCAGTCTCTAGAAAAAATAAGCAGGACGAAACATCACGGGAACCTTTGTCCTGGTAGAGGAGAAAGAAATTGTTGGCGTACGCTGATGATACTATATTTTCTCCCAAACAATAGATTCTATAAAAACATATTGGAAGTCTTTACAAGTTGGATAACGCTAACGAATCCAAACTAAATGTTCAGAAATCTGTATATGGGATTAGCAGATGGCAAATAAAACAGAATTTCCTTCCCCTTTCAGTTAACGCAAGTTAACAAATCAAAATAGAGGATTACATTAATCCTGCAACCCTCATGACCCCAAAACAGAAACGTGGTAAAATTAATAGATAAAATCCAAAACATGTTAGAAAGGTCTAAATAAAGACAACTACCATTTTTTGGGAGAAGCGTCAAAGGTGAACTGTTTCATTATGCCAAAAATAATTTATACAGCAAATGTCCAAATCAGCCATAATTCAATGTAACTAAAATAAATGTACTGATTAGGGATTTATTTTTAGAATACCGATTAGAGTATAAGCTTCTAACTTAATACAACCTAAGAACAAAGGGGGATTAGCCCTAACAAATTAACACTAAAATTAAGCTTTAAGGATTAAGTATATAGGGAGGTTATAAAAAAATTCAAGGATTACCCTTAGCACATTATTATATAGGATTTAGTTTAATTAAGTACATAAATGAGAAATAACAACCCCATTTCTTTGGTACCCCCCACCACCCTTTTATAAGAAATGCTTACAAAAATAAAAGGAAACGAACAGCTAGTAAAACAAGACACTAAACTAATATCACAACTTTTAGTAGGGGCACAAGAACCTATTTAGGTACCCGGATTAAACGAGTGTACACCTTTTATCATAACATACACAACGCAAAGCTGCAACAAACATGCATGCTGTAGTACGTTAAGCCACAAGCCAAACAAACCTCATACAGTTACTGTACATTTAACACCTATTGTGAGTGAGAGCGACGGCAAAAACCTGGCAAAGCGCCCCCAAAGTGAAACTGTGCAGTAACCAACTCAATAGAAACAGAGGAACCTCCTTTTTACACATGTAAAACAGTGCCCCCAACTCTAAACTAACTAAGAAACACGATATCTTCCAAAACAACCGCAATCACTAAACATGTACCTTAGCGTCATTAAATATTTACCTTCGTTACAGAGACAACAACGAACTTAAATATTAAACTCTTTAGCTAATTTAGATATTAGTATGATAATGTAAGGAATGGGCAGTACATAACGGCATAACATTACGACAGTAGAATATTTTCACAAATATATAACAAATAACAGATGACATAACAAGACAATTTATAATAAATAAGTTTTTTGTTTGAATAATATACTTTAAATATTATGCATCACGCCTTCTGTGACCTTGAGTCCTTTACAGAAGTCAATGTAAACTTTGATAATTTGCTGTGTTCATACTATAAATACCCATTGGTACACCCCCATCACTCATTCATAACTTTCATCTACCAAACAACTATGGTTTGCCTATTCTGTATGTTATAATTATTGACGGAATTTGTGTTAATGATTTGTTTGGAAATGGGGTGGTTTGTTTCACAAAATGTTTTAAAAATTGGGAGGGAAGTGGGAAGGGAAGGACCAGTGTTTGTAACCTTTGTTGCCATTTCATCTTTTAATTATTATAATGTAAATATTGCTTTGTGATTATGTTTGCACTGCTTATTTGGGGGGATATGGGGGGGGGGGGGGGGGGGGGGGGAGGGGGGGGGGTGAATGTCATATCTTACAAATGTCATTCGTGTATATAACATTGATGTTGTTTAAAATCTTAGACCCAATAAAAGGTTTTTAAAAAAAAAAAAAAGTTCTTTAGTTTAGGTTTGGAGCAACCTGGCGCTACGACTACTATTGAACAAAAGCCCTGACTCCTACGGGTTTTATCTAGAGACCTCCTACCGACAGGAAGGTTAGTGAAACCAGCGCCTAACCCCTGCCTCGATTATGCGAGTGGTTCATTCCACTTGAAGTACGTTCGAACTAGTTTTGATTGAAGTCTCGAATCGTATTTTATTTCGTTAGGTATTTCCCACAGATCATCTAAAACGACTAGAGTATTAAAGGGAGCCGTAAGCCTTTCGCCTTGGAGGCTAAAGCTGGCAGGTTTTGCTTTCCCCCACCAGAAATTTATCTCGAGTGCCACTATTTACATGAAATACGAACGAAAATAAAGAGACATTCTTTTATAACCATTTGGACTTATCAAATGCTCTGCATCATTGAAAGTTTCCATTGACCGTTTGAGTTGCTAATTACTTACCACCCCTTCAAGATCAATTTAAAATCCATCAAGGCACATATGAGATCTACCAATTACCTGGGTTGTTCCTCCCTTCTGGAATTACTAACTCTGGTGATTAACCAGTATTTACCAGAAGAAACACAACAAGAAAAGTTCTGGGATTATTTCCCTTATATCAAGTAAAATACAGAATTACATCCCTTCCACAAAATCCACTATCACGATAGACACTGTCACACGAGCCTGGACTTTTAGTGCCGTTCCCGTCTACTCCTTCCTATTCACCCGGTCACAAACAATGCTGAATGTGTCTCAGCAATGGGAACTTTTATCTGCAAAACAACTTTTGTGAAGATGTTTTATGTAATTTAATTTAGCTCTTACAAGTCCCCAACTAAATTAACTGTGAAATTCTTAGTATTATTTGGCTCTATAGATGTAAATATAGATATATTAAAGATGCTGATTCATCTGTGTGTACTTCTCTCTGTTATAACTAAATCAACTTTGAATTTGTAAAAAAAACAAACATATAACAAATTTAATGATCAATTACTTTGGAACAAATGTAAATACATGTGAACTAGTAATTACTAAAAATAGGTTTCGTCATTGAAACTGATATCGGCTTTAGGAAGCTTAGTTGTGGAATATAAATCAAGAAGTTCTGTTGTGTTGGCCTGCTAAAAATGCCACTTAGCTTAAAAACTGCTGGAGTGTTGATGCTGCTATTTCCGTCAATTCGTCTCCGTGGCGAGAGCACTTCTCCTGGTCAAGGCAGGTATCTTCTCAACCCGTTGAATGTAGGTTTTAAGTGTCGATCGCAAGCTTTGAACCACAGAACCGCAGTACAGCTGGTATCGTAGAATCGTACCTCAAATGGTCTCATAAACTCGTACCACAAACTTTAGAGTGAATAAAAGAACAAATTCCGCTGCTAAGTTTTTGTTTTCCGGATATTAATCGGGCGCCTTTCCCGCTGTCCGTCGACCAAATCTTTTCTCTGAATTGTTACTTTCCCTGAGCGTATATAATAAAACTCCTATGATGAAAATCGCAATTCTTTTAGTTAATTTACTGGGAAAATTTCGACTGGACAGCGGCAAGTGGCCTGTGTCTGGCTGAACATGTTTAAATAGACATACACTTATTACAAATGATAGTATATATATATATATATATATATATATATATATATATATATATATATATATATATATATATATATATATATATATATATATATATATATATATATATGGTGGCATCATCTTCCTCTCCCTTTTCCACTTGGAGTCTATGGGTTTACCTCTACTTTTGGTTCCCTAAATAAACTAGCATGAAGGAATCGCCAGCGCTTTGCTGTGGTGGTTTATGCATATATCATTTTCACATGCTGAGGTTGCCAGCCTCGTAAGGACCTATATAACCATCAGCAAGTTCAAACATGTCAAATTCAAAGTATAAAATATATGTTACAACTTACCTTAATTTAATTGAGAACTCTACACTTCTTGCTCAGTAGAATAGTCTTGGCAACATGGTGAAGAGCATCGAGCACATGTCTGGGATATTATTTCTATTACAGAACCCCTCTGTGACTTTGTGAGTAGGTCCTGTAGGAGTCCGGTTTCCGTATTAAAAGGTGGAGTACAATACCTTATGGTATTAGTCAGAAGGTGCTCCAATACTTGTTTTCCTTTCTATAAGTTCAGAATCCTAACTTCTACTACTTCCTTGCGTCAGTCCGAGCTGTCTGCTTTGGCGACTCTGACATGCAGTGTTGTATGTCTAAAATGTTCTACGTTATATTGCAGTTTTACTGCCCTCGCTCACACCTTGCGTTTCCGACAAAACTTTCAATCAACGTGAATGTATATTAGCCTCTAAACTGCTAAGCTAATAGCATTAGAAAGTGCATGTTATGATAACTTTCCTCATGAACTTTTCTGCATGACTCATGCGTTTGTAAATTTCAAATGGTCACACTCCGTATATGGAATTCATATTTCCGTAAATTCTCGGTAATGATTACCACTACTTATACAATAATCTTGCTAATAACATGCTTGTCCGGATGTTTATTTAGGTGTGTCTGTAATATGCCACCAGATCGATAATTGATCAGCACTCCCTATGCAACCAACCACTGGGCGTCATTACTCGTGTATGTCTTGTCGCCAATCTGGGTTTACCAGTAACTCATCTCCGCAAGGATATGCAGGCAATCATGACACGTATGAATGGAAGAAGTGTAAACATTGACAAGAAAATACCAAATACTGTCGGAGGTAGGAAAATAGAACGTGCCAAAAATCGAATGGCGCACATAATTAGTACGCAAATAAAGGTAGATCAATACTGCCGGAGAGGAAAGAGAGCGAACAAAATTATGTGACAGTGTCAATGTACGCTTCTCATAGTGAGTTTCACTGTTCCTAGCCCTGTCAGTCATCGGTGTCCTTCTTTCCTAATAGTTTAATCTTTTCCTCTTGACCTCGCGGAATTTCTTCTCCAAAGTTAGGGGAGGCAGAAGCAGTAAGGAAGAGGACCGGTTAATCCCACCTCATACAGCTGAGACCTAGCACAGTAAAGTCTCTAGCATTTCACTCACCTTTTGTAGCATCTGCTGTGGGATTACCTTAAATAAATATAGATTTCCGTGTGGTTCCTAAGTCCCTAGAATATTATAAGTAGGATAGTACTCGTCTTCGCTCACGTAGTCGTAAAAGGCGGAGTAAAAGAATATGAAAAAAGTGCAGAAATGTAAGGTAATCCCGTAACAGGTACTACCGTAGGGAAGCGAAGTGTTAGAGACTTCACTATACTATGTCCAGCATCGACAAGTGGGGTGACCAGTTCCTATCCTCGCTGCCTTTTCTGTCTCTAAATCAAAGGTAAAGTCAGGTACCCATCTTAGCGTCCGATTGGCAGAGTGGTTAGAGCGCTGATCTCTCGCAGCAAATGTGCCGGGTTTGAATCACGGTAACGACACGCTCCAGTTTACCCAGCTGTAAAAGGGTACCTAACTATTTAGTTAGGAAAGGAAAAGGCAGCGAGGAAGGGAACTGGTCCCCCCACCTCTCGATGCTTGACCTAGTACGGGTAGGTCTATAACACCTCACTCCCCTACGGTAGTATCTGCTATGGGACTACCTTTACCCATTTACAGCTGGGTAGACTGAAGCGTAACGATACCGTGAATCGAACCCGGTACCTTTGCCGCGAGAAACCAGCACTCTAATCACCGCAGAAATATTAATATTAAATGTTGTAGTGCACCAGACAACAGCGACAGAAGTGGACACCTAATAAATCTTACACATGACACCCCGGACTGTTGTAGCTTATGGTAATAAAGAAAGGTACATCAAAACATCCGACATGCTACAGAACCCTGAGCCTGTCTTATGGCAGAACGACTCGGGTAACCGCCCGGGCGCTAAGGACAAGGAAGGGATGGAACGGAGATTTAAGTATTTTACGGTTTCTCGGTAATCAGATAGTTAACACATCCATGTTTTCACGTGTAGGTTTGGGTTTCGCACCCCACGAAGAACCCTACCACGACAGGTCTGGCAAGTCACCAGTGTACACATTGGTAAATTTAAATGGAATACATCTGTGACGGTATTGTCTCCCCTGCTCTGCATTAGTGGTCCAACAAAGTTCAAACTTACAGTATAAGAATGAAGGTCATCAAAGGTATCAACCTTCGCTCAAGATTACTCTTGGCACAAATATACATCGAAGCAAGGTGCTTCTACTTTCAGGAAGCCTCACAGGATTTTAAAGAAAAGCAAGCGTAACAATTGAGATCATCTAAGCTGTCATGAACTTATTATTCTCCCACTCTTACTGTGAGAAAATATTGACTCGCATTTTCAGAGCCCCCCAACTAAAGGTGATTCAGTAACTATTCATTGACTAGCTCTGTGTGGTTATGTATTAAAAAAACCTAAGTCATGTGGTGCAAATTCACTTAAAAATGATTAAATCGATTATAGATTTTCTTTTGCAGTGGTGGTTCATAAGACAAGACATTTTATACGATGAGGTTGTCATCTTCATATGCAACTGTACACCCAAAAGCCATTTATATATGTTAAGTGCAAAATATAAAATGATAAAATGTTCAAATTACAACTTACAACGATATCGGGCGAATTACAGACTTGTTGCACAGGAAACGTCCGAATTTGTGTGTGATCAATCTCCTCCTTTTTTTGCCCGTCCACCGTGTCTTACAAAGACCCAGGATATTAATCCTGTAATTATCCATTTCTGCTGCTACCTGTGCAGTTTTCCCTTGTTCGTAAAGAGTGCGAACATTCTGGGTGCCAATATTGGAGATTTTCCTAGACGAAAAAAAAAAGGTTAGTCGGTAACCAAGACTCCTTTCGGCTTTCTCTGGGTTGCATCATGCGCTTCCTTTCCAGAGGACCTTCTGTCTTGGGCGGCTGAGTTGATTTATATTCTGCATTTGACTTGTCCATGTTTGTTGAAGTTTTTTGGTAAAATGTTTTTTTACGGGGTGGGGTAATCAGCCCCATACCCAACCCTCCTTAGTCGCTTTTTACGACATGCATGGTAGGGTACAGTGTTACTTTGAAAGTATTAATTTGGTGACTGTGACGGAGTTGTCTCCCCTGCTCCGCAATAGTGGTCCAACAATGGCTAAACTTCAAGTATAAAAATGAGAGTCTTCAAAAGTATCAATCTTTGCTCAAGGTCACTCTTGGCAGAGATAAAATTAGAAGAATGATGCTCCCCTTTCGGGCCCCGGTAACACACGGGAGAGACCACTTTATGTTAACATTTTAATGGAGAAACTTCTCGAAAGGAAACGGAAAATTTAACTTACAGCTAGTTTTAAAGTCAGGATCGAAACCTGGTAGCGCAGTCTACCCAGCTGTAAATGGGTATCTGACCCTGTTCTTGAATTAGGGAAGGCAAAATGCAGCGAGGAAGGCTACTGGTCATTCTACCTCATACAAAAATGCAGGACATAGTATGGGACAGTCTCTAACACTTATTTCCCCTACAGCAGTATCAGCTATTAGACTACCTGTACCTTAGTCTGTTGTCTGAATATCAGTTTCATCATTATTATTATTGTCATATTCCGCACAATTCAACAATATTTCATAAAACATAGTCATCTGACATAAGAAACCAAAAAAAAAAATTTTTTTTTTAAAAATTGTTTTAGAGAAGTAGCAGACGTGTCCTTTCCTGTTACTGACGACAGATTTGATTCATTGTTTTCTCCGTCGTTACAGCTTTTTAAAAAAACTGATTGAAATTCGTCTCAGGTTTCACCACATTCAGAAAAGCAGTCAAGTGTGAACATGAAGTACTGAGTTCAAAGTACCCTCATGGAGCCCGCAGGTTCACAAGACATCTTTGCTGCGGGGCTTGTGTGTTCACAATTTCACGTGCCAGTCTTTCAGTGTATTAGAGGCCATATTGAATTGTTTGTGTTTTTTTTTTCATGTTTTCCGGAGCAAGATCTGTTTGTCTCTTCAGATCTGTCAATTTTTTCAGCCCACAAGGTTAGCTAGATGTTACCCCTCGTCTTGTCCTCAAGCAGGGTGTGTTTTGTTTTCGCCTAAATAAAAAGCGATGTGCGTGAATGTGTGCAGAGATTTATATACGAATTACGCGCTTCGTGAGAGAAAGAGAACGAACGAACGAACTTTATTTTCAAAGAGTTGAGAATTGCGCACGCAGGCCTGTCAAACATACTGTCATTTCTTTCTCTAGAGCGAGGGAGAGAGAGAGAGAGAGAGAGAGAGGGGGAGAGGGAGGGAGAGAGAGTAAATTAGAGAGAGATTGAGAAAAGTTTGAAAGGTGCAAATGGAGGTGCGAATAAAAAACGGAAAAAATTAAACATGTCTCGGTCATTTGTTGTGGAAATATTAATGAGAAGAAAAGTAGTTTAGGAGTCCAGAAATAGAAGATAGACAGAGAAGGAAAGTAGTAGAGATATAGACAGACAGACCGACAGGCAGATAGGCAGGCAGTGATAGATAGATAGACAGACATACAGACAGACATACATACAGACAGACAGACAGATAGATAGACAGACATACATACAGATAGACAGGCAGGCAGGCAGACAGAAAAATAGACAGACAGACAGACAAATAGATAGACAGACAGACAGACAGACAGACAGACAGACAGACAGATAGATAGATAGATAGATAGATAGATAGATAGATAGATAGATAGATAGATAGATAGATAGATAGATAGATAGATAGATAGATAGATAGATAGATAGATAGATAGATAGATAGATAGATAGATACATAGATAGATAGATAGATAGATAGATAGATAGATAGATAGATAGATAGATAGATAGATAGATAGATAGATAGATAGATAGATAGATAGATAGATAGATAGATAGATAGAATGATCTAACCACCAAACAATAGGTCCTATTATTGTGAATAAGGGCTCCCAGAGTGCCAGAGGTGTCGTCTGACAACTCATTACGGAAGTCGTCCACAAATGATATTTCCAAGCATGCGCCGGAAGTGGCTACAAACAAGGACTTTGTGTCCAGATGATGGACATTCTGGTCTGAGCGAAACTGAGGGCACAAAGATGGTAGGCATCGAGTAGTTCTAATGGGCAGTTGTTATTACTATAATTATCTTGTTTCATGGATGCACTAAATTAAAGACCCTGCTGACAACTATCATTGGAAGGACCACGCTAAAGGAACTTGACTGATTTGACCGATACTAGAGCAATACCAAAGAATGAAAAGGTCTTAAATGAATTGGGGAAAAACAAACCGAAGCCTGTGATCTATTGGATGGTTCTTTCTCTGCAACGTCCATTTGCATTCATCGCCATTGTCATTATTATTTTCTTCATCATTTCATATGGTGCGATAAATGTTGCTTGCCACCGAGTTTTATTTTGGGCTGCCATTTTTCAGCTCTTGTCCAGTAGGTCCCTCCTATGAGGGCTTCCTCTTGCATCGTTCTAAACACAAACAGATGCTAGACAACTTAAAATACTAGAAGACAGGGCATAGCAGTTGGGTCTAAGCCTCACAGGGAACAGACAAATATCATGATAATAAATGCAGGACACTATAACAAGACTTCACTTAAAGAAACACACCTACAAGATGCACAATCGTGACCTTCAGAATTCTATGTGTATGAAATGGCTCCCTGTTATTTCCAGACGTCTCACGTCCAGCATTCCCACCAATTGTTCAGAAAAATACTGAAACGGCGCGCACTGCACTGTGCTTTGGTGAGAGTTTTCTTGAACATACATTAGAATCATCCCACGTTTAGGCCAACAATATTTTTGTCGGATCATAGATCTCTTTGCAAGTAACCCGTCAAGAAAAGTCGGAAAGGTCTAATAGTTTATTTTCATAACATAAGAGCCACCTAATGTCTTTTCATATTTATTTTAACTTCAACAATCTATTCAGATTGAAGACAGAGAACTGCATTTTTAAAAAAGAAGATTAAAAAACAATAAAAAATAATAATAATAATATAGGTGGACGAGTTTTTATTTCACGCACCAATTTAAAGCCAAGAAATACCAGTCTTCCTTTCATCGTGAGACGTCGTCAGTTTTCTGCGACTTTAGCTTTTGCCATGACAACCACAAAGTACAGGGACGACGATTTGATTATATTAGTGTATACCTGACAGAAGCAGTCTTTGCTCATAGTAAATTAAAGTTGCACTAATGCGAGGAAAGAACCCATACAGTCTTAAAGTATATAATCAGGACATAAGCTGCAGAGGCAACAATTTTAAAGATAACCGTACATTTATCAAAATTGTTGTGATTAAAGAGCTGTTAAGTAATTCGTCATATTACATTCTATTTATATATTCACACTTCTCAGTCTTCTAAATGAGCTGTTGTTGCTGAAAGTTTAAGATTTTTGTTCCAGGTCTTCTCCAGTCCATGTTTTGATAGCTATACTTGCTCGTCATGCACAAATCTTGACAGCAATATAGCCAGAACTGAGCAGTAGTCTCAAGTCAAGAATAATCAAGGCAAGAGGTTTTTTTTTATTGAATTTGGAAACATATGCAAATCTAAAGGAATAAGGCTAACAAAAAATAAGAATATTCTAACTTTCAACTCAAATGTCAAGTCAGTTCTCTTATATGGCTCTGAAACATGGAGAACGCCAAAAAAAAAAAAAAAAAAAAAGAGAAATAAGAAATTACAGAGATTAAATGGGTGTTTGCTTAGAACAGAAAGACTGAAATGGTACGCCAGGATCACCAACGTGAAACTGATGACAACAACCAGACAGATGCCAGTGAACAAGGGATGAGACAAAGACGATTGGAGGAGCTGAAAAAAATGAATCTAAGAGGTATTTTATCCATCTCCTTTTTGCTACCACAGATACTCATTTCAGCTGGTCCATCTAGTTATTCCTATTACACAAAATGAGAGCTAACATAAAAATTGCTGCCATCAGCGCTCACATCCTGAGATGAAGTCGAAACAAAGAAAAGCTAACCGTTAAAAAAAAAAATAAAAAAAAAATTAAAAATAGAAAGTAAAAAAAAAAAACAGTAAAGGCGCTCTTAATGAGGATCATAATTTTAATGCATAATTTTACCCTCTGTCAGAAATATAATCTTTTTTGTTTGTAATGTGTTTCATTACTTTCACACCCAGGTCTGTCTTACAGCTCATGAAAGGGATATTGAAATCGTATATCTGCATCAATCACCGGCTCTTTAGCAAACAGAAGGTCGCAGGTTTCTATACGTTATCCGTGCTGCTCGACACCCCAGAAAGTTGTGTTTTTAGCTTTTCAATTGTCATCCGCGTTTTTAGGTCATTTACCACTGCTTTGAGTGACACCGTCAGAACTTGTAGTGCATGGATATTGTTAACCGTTGTTGAAGAACACAAAGCGAGACGTCCGCGCGACCGGTTTAGGCAATGTTTAGACAACCACGGTTGGTTATAAGAGTCGCGTGCGTGCTGAGGAATACTCACACTAAGAAAACCCCGGTCGTGGGAACGCGTGAGTCAGGGCGCGTGCGCGGGAACACGAGCGACAATTCATGATCATGAGGTTAAATGTAATTAAAAAGATTTCTGAAAACACTTTTTCCAACTTAAAAAAAAACAAAAAAACAATCGAGGATATTTCTTCGAACAGAACGTCATGGCCGTTCGCTAATTATTATTTTCGGTTGCGTAATAATTATAGGCTGCCACATGCTTAGAAGGAACGCTTAGCTCGTCATTGAGGTAGACAATAAAAGCATGCATTCACAAAAAGACATTTGATCCCACATCATTTCAAAAGAATAACACAAAACAAAAACAATTAAGGGACATTATATGACAATTTTAATCCAGTCTGAACCGAATAATCGCCATACTCGTGTTGTTTGAACAGTTCTAAGAAAAATGTAATCTCTCTCTCTCTCTCTCTCTCTCTCTCTCTCTCTCTCTCTCTCTCTCTCTCTCTCTCTCTCTCTCTCTCTCTCTCTCTCTCTCTCTCTCTCTCTCTCTCTCTCTCTCTCTCTCTCTCTCTCTCTCTCTCTCTCTCTCTCTCTGTGTCTCTCCTTTACTCTGCCTTTCTCTCTATCTGTGTCTCTCGGGTTTTCTCTTGTCTTTCTCTTTTTTTCTGTCTCTTCTTCTCTTGCTTTTTTCTCATTTCTCTTTCGGTGTCTCTTTCTTTCTCTATGTCTCTTTATATATCTCTCTTTCTCTATGTCTCTTTATATATCTCTCTTTCTCTATGTCTCTTTATATATATCTCTCTCGGATTATTATTCTTTCTGTGTTTTTGTTTATGTGCCTCTCTCTCTCTCTCTCTCTCTCTCTCTCTCTCTCTCTCTCTCTCTCTCTCTCTCTCTCTCTCCCTCTCTCTCTCTCTCTCTCTCTCTTTCTCTCTATCTCTCTCTCTCTTTCTGTGTCCCTCATTCTCTGATTCTCTATCTTTATGTATCTCTTTCTTTCTCTCTCTTTTTCTCTGTGTTTGTCTCATTCAGTGTCTCTCTTTTTCTGTTATTCCTTATCTGTCTTTCTTTTTCTGCCTCATTGTTTGGAATTGTCTTCCACATAACGTAAGAAACAACCTCAGTTCCTATTCATACAATCGTAGACTTTTCGAATACTTTATGAGTTCTGATTACATCCCCCCCCTCTCCCTCCCCCCCCCCGTCATGCTTATACGTAGTTAATGTTAATATGACTGTGCTATTTAAATTTACTTTACAACGTTGAATTCCTTGACATTGATATGTAAAATGCATGTGAGAATAAATGAATTCAGTATGAAAGGTGAGAGAAAGGAAGGGCAGAATGGTCAGACTGGCCTGCGTGTCCAATTCTCAACCCTTTGAAAATAAAGTTCGTTCGTTCGTTCGTTCTGTTTCTGTATTTGGATCTCATTTCTGTATCCCTCTGTCCTTCTGTGCATCTCTTATTCTCTGCCTCTTCTCTCTTCCTCTATTTTTTTATTCCTCTATCTTTCTTTCAGTATTACCCTTTTGTCTTTGTCTAATTCTCTCTCTTTCTCTGCTCTTTTTTCGTGCTTCTCTCGTTCCTTATCTCTATTTCTGTGTGTCTCTCATTTTCAATGTCTCTCTTTGCCTTGCTCGTTTCTCTGTCTCTATCTCTCTCTCTTTCTCTATCTCTTTTTCGCTTTCGTCTCCGTTTCTTTCCTTCTTTCTTTGCTTTTTAGGTTATTCTCTCCGTCTTTTCAGTTTACGATCAAAGGAAAAAAATAAACACACTGTCACTTCAAGGACGGAAGAGTACCTCTATAATTACGAGTAGCGTAACCCTAAAGAGTGCACGGGGCGGTTTCCACTTCAGACTTGCCATGAGAAGTGCAAATATGACATCACCTCCCCATCTCCCATCTCCCTCCTCCTTATGGCGCCACCACTGCAGATGTGCCCCCCCTCCCCAATCCCCCCTTTTCCTGAAGAAACCTATGACAGAGCACAGATTCTTGCAATGTTGGTTGTGTAGCAATTAGTTTGACATGCTGAGGTTCCCAGCCCCGTGCCCAACCTTATATTAGTTGCTGTTACGTCATGCCAGAGGCAGCTGTAGCTTTAATCTGCTTCAGAGATCCCCGGGAACTACTAGAGCAAGTTTAAATATAAGATCCGCAAATGTCTACGCGAACTTCTTCATAGTAAGAAGAAAGGCCTTTCTCTCTTTGTCTGTCACTCACTTTCTCTATGTCTGTTTGTCTGCCTGTCTCTCTCTCTCTTTCTCTCTCTCTCTCTGTCTATCGCTCCTTCTCTCTATGTCCATGTTTCTCATTGCACTTTTAGAAATGTCTCCCCGACCCTTCAGTTTACCCAAACCAGTTATTAGAAATTATGATTAAAGAACAAAATAAATACACGAACAAAGGCATTCTGTTTGAACTCACGTGACTGCCACCGTCCGCGCCAAGAGGTGTGAACTTGTGCGCTTTTCGCTTTTTATCAATTAAAATTGATTACTTAATTTGCGTACGCATATCTGCACGCCATATGGCGAGTCTGAAATGGAAACCGGTCGTTGCACTTTTTAGGTGTTACACAACCCATAATTATGGACGTGCTCTTCTGTCCATGAAGTGACGCCACCTATAATTCAGTGACAAGATGGCAGGGTAAATTTCTTCTCACATAAGAGAAACGGATATGTTACAAAGACTTGATAGTAAGAAGACCCAAGCTAACACGATATTCTTGTGTAAATGAATTTTGCTATCTTCAGGGTGAACAGTTCTGAAGAAAAAAGGAGTTAATGTGAAGAATAATAGGGAATATACCTTTGTAATTTCAGTCCTCAAGTTCCTTTGCATTTTTGTTGTTTGTTGAATTATTTGAGCTGATATTCGTTCCTTCTTGTACAGCATTATCACACTTTTACTTACGTAACACTTGCACTTTTTCCTAGCGTTACCTGGGTTGTTTATTTTGTTCATCTTTCTGTACCACTCATCATATTGTTGTTCGATTTTTTCATTATTTTTTATCTACGTGTCTGCAGTGTCCATTGTCATTTTCTCGTGACCTGTCTATACTTCTTGTATTTGTCGCTGTGGCTGACGAAGGGTGAACCCCCAAAAAATCCAGCGTTTCCAGTGAACCGTCAATTTGTGAAACTGATTCAATACCATTTTCGTTTTTAATTTATATATTTTTCTCCCCTAGCAGTTTTATAGCATCCTTATTTATGTACTAAAGTTTTAGAGAAATGTTTCTCAAAGTGTGGTACTCGTAACCCATGTGTATGTGAAAGGGTTCAAGGGGTACAAGAATCCATTAGAATCCATCATACTCCGCTGTTCTGTCATCCATTAGAATTCATCATACTCCGCTGTTCTGTCATCCATTAGAATCCATCATACTCCTCTGTTCTGTCATCCATTAGAATCCATCATACTCCTCTGTTCTGTCATCCATTAGAATCCATCATACTCCTCTGTTCTGTCAACCACTAGAATCCATCATACTCCTCTGTTCTGTCAAAATGTATGTTGACTATTATTATTACTTACGATATTTTAATTAGTTTAAAAAAAAAATAAATTAATGTGTCTATTAATCTTGGTCATATAATAACAGAAATGACATATATGAAGCTGAAATCTACAAACAACAGCATGCGACAGGTACTAACGTCTTGCAGGGCAGAAATGTAAAAAGGCAATTATGCCTGTTTCTTTACCCTGACGAAATAAAGATTTCGTTCGTTCGTTCGTTCGCTCCTTCGTTCAACAAATAACTCACAAATTAAAACTGAGCGTAACCAAATGTTATTAATACTTTTCATTACTTTGGGGTGTAGAAAGACGGACAATAAACAAGGAGTTGGAAGAAGGAAATGTGGCCTTCTCGAGATGTGGATATATAGAAGAATGGGGCGCATCCCATGGAAAAAGAAGGAAACAAAGAGGTCATAGAAAAGCTAGGAAAAGAATTCACGAAGGCGATCAAAATTAAACATTTAAACATATACGACCATATAAAAAGACATAACACCTGGTTGAAGACCGTAATGGAAGTAAGAGGTGAAGGCAAACGTGCAAGAGGAAGTCAGCGCTATGTGTGGGAAGATAACATGAAGAGATGGACAGGAAAGAGTCTATCAGAGTTTACCAGCAAGACAAGAGATAAAAGATATAGGAGATCCTTCGATGTGGAGATGGCAACTGATGATGTTGAAGAATATTTCTATATATAGTTTAAATTGTACGGCTTTATATATATATATATATATATATATATATATATATATATATATATATATATATATATATATATATATATATATATATATATATATATATATATATATATATATATATATATATATATATATATATATATATATATATATAAACATGTGGCCTAGTGTAGATAAAATAGTACTATTAAAACTAACCCCAAAGTATATATTTTTGCCCTAGAGGGGAGAAACCGGTAAGACTAAACTTTCATAAGTGGTACGCCGGTAAGACTAAAATCTCACAGGGGTACATCGGTAAGACTAAACTCTCATAACGGGTACGCCGGTAAGAGTAAACTCTCATAAGGGGTACGCGGGTAAGAATAAACTCTCACAGGGGTACTTCGGTAAGATTAAACTCTCACAGGAGTACGTCGGTAAGATTAAACTCTCTCAGGAGTACGTCGGTAGGACTAAACTCTCACAGGGGTTCGCCGGTAAGTCTAAACTCTCATAGGGATACGTGATTATTGTAAGTTTGTGAAACACTGACCTACAGAACTGACCCTCTGTGTGTAATAGTAATAGTTGTTACTAGTTATAGTACGACCCCCGCGTCAATTCTCAGGCGTCTAGGAGGAGACAAAGACAGACTGGCAGTACTGTCCCCTCGGGCATGGCGTAAGAAGCCACTAACATGATGATGTGCAAGGGGCTGTAAACGCATAATGAATAACTAATTGCTACAGAAACCATTGATACAAGAGCACCGGGGCTGTGACGTAGGCTTTATGCAAAAGGGGGGAGGGGGGAAGCTGTTGTGGTAGGTGTATCTTCTTCTTCTTCTTCTTCGTTCGCCCTGAAAAGGACGGTGGTTGCGTTGTGTCTGTTTACAACGTAGCTGTGATATCTGCACCTTTCGGTCGACACATCCGACTTTTGCACGGCATTTTTTAGGACCGGGTCTGCCTTCCCATTGCGATCCGTGCTCGCTCAGCCAGCCTGCACTGCTGCAGACTGTTTCCAGGACCACCACGTGGAGGTGGAGCACGGTCTTGACCAGCTCTGGTTCGCTGGTCCTGACGCAGGCAGTCAAGCTATGAGTCGCTGACTGCGGTCTCTATTGCTGCGTCTTCTGGTCCCGGTAGGTGTATAACACACAAAGATTTTTGTGGTGCTTAGCTGGCAGGGAGTATAGTGTGATTCGCTTCCATAGCTAGGCGGGTGTGCCGCACGGAAGGTCCTGGGTTCGATTCCTCGGTAAGCCACTCAAGTCTGTTGTTTTTCTGTTGTCTAGTTTTCTACTTCTTTATTATTTACGAGTGCCTGAAATCATACCTTTATGTGTGTGTGTGTGTAATATTTATTTACTGTGGTAGGTGTATGCTCCATAGGGTGTGACAAAAGAAATGATTAAACAGTTGTATGAACATCAATCAGCTCTTGTGACGGGGGAAGGGACAGTTGTATGAACATCAATCAGCTGTTGTGACGGGGGAAGGCGCAGTTGTGGTAACAGTAGCAGTGGAACATCAGCTCTGGCAATGTTCGTGGCATAGTGGTAGAAGTGGTGATAGTGTTGTGGTGGTAGTAGTTGTATCTGAATTATAATGTGTAATATTACGGGTATTTGTAGATGCTGTAGAAGCGATAGTATCAGCACAAGTATTTCCTGCATCCGCAATAGCTGTGGCTATGGTGGTGGTAGCAGTGGTACTAGAATGACATATTAATGGCCTTGTGTTGTAAAAGAAAGAAGTGGGACAGTCTGCAAAAAAGAGATAGTTTATTTTGCAAGTAATAAAATGGGAAGGTAGTCCCATAACAGATATTGCCGTAGGGAAGAGAAGTACTAGAGACTTCAAGTATACTAGGACTGTTCGCATAACCAGTTGCCTTCCTTGCTACCTTTTGCTATCCATACTCTTGATAAGAGTTAGGTACCAATCTTTGCAGCTGCGTAGACTGGAGCATGATTCAACCTAGTTTTGAATCCAGTCAGTTTCCCGAATAAGAAACCGCTATAGCCACTGTACCACGCAGACACTCTGTTTAAATACACTTTACCATAAAGATCTTTTTCTTATTACTCAAGTTATTCTAAATATTTATAAAATATTATTTTATTCTTGTTAGTGCGATTGAAAGTAAATCTTAGCATTAATAAAATATGTCGATCCACTTTACCGAACAAACTTCATTTCATGAAATAGCATTTAATTTTATACTATTGGAAATCTACTCCTTCGTGAAAAGGAGGCATGGACAATGTTGCTACACACCAGGTGTGGTCATGGCGTCCCCTCAGTACAGTATGACAAACAGCATGATTGGAACCTTGAATTGTGGGAATTGAATCTAGGGGAAAGAGAAGAATATAAACGGTGGTGTAGAGCAGGGGTTATCAACATTTTTGTGCACATCCACCCCGTACTGAGCCTCATTTACCTCTGTGGTCCCCCTCATAGTTGCTGTAAGCTGGATAAAAGTACTTTACCATCTTACTGTGGTGCCCCTCATAGTTGCTGTAAGCTGGATAAAAGTATTTTACCATCTTACTGTGGTGCCCCTCATAGTTGCTGTAAGCTGGATAAAAGTACTTTACCATCTTACTGTGGTGCCCCTCATAGTTGCTGTAAGCTGGATAAAAGTACTTTACCATCTTACTGTGGTCCCCTAGATAAATGGCATGGCCCATGTTGAGAACCACTAGTGTAGAGGAAGTGAAGGAGACTAGAAGAAATGACAGGAGACCCGTTAGTTGAAGCGATGTTGAATGTATGTTCCACGAGAATAAATAGTTACCGCTTAGTGCTGGACCTGTTTACCAAGCTGGATGTTGCAGAATCATTATGTAAAGGAGAAATGAAAGTGTAAAAGCAACATTCTCGGCACCGTTATGTCCACTGATGTTGAAGTGCAGCGCGGAAGATCTTAAATCATTAACTTATGTATCTAAGAGCTGACGTTAAAGTCTGTCTCGTGGATAAACTCTAGTGGCATCAGTGAACACATATCACATCGTTTTTGTAAGCAGTGTATATGACATTGTGAGTGATGGTCGTTTAGACTCTGAGTAGATGGAGTAAGATGTTATGTTTTCGTATGGTTTTTGTCATATAAGTGTATGAGGTAAGTTTAACAGAGGGCTCTATTGCAGTGCTCTCCGCAACCGGTGTGCCGCCGTTATCTGCCTGGTATGCCGTGACACACTAGTGTGCCGCCGATGTCTGCCTGGTGTGCCGTGACACCAGGCAGATTACACTGTATAATTGTATACATCATTAGGCCTATATGTTTTGGTAAAATATTACGAAAGAATCTCACACGTACAATTTTACAAATAACAAGTTGAGTTATCATCATCCACCAGTCCATCACAAAAAATTAGGGAACGTTGTCTTATGATTACATCGAATATTAAAATATTTGCAATACACACCTATTTAAATATTAGTGCGCTGTGGAATTTTGAAAAGCACATTAAGTGTGCCGCGAAGTGAAAAAAAAGTTGCAACGCACTGTTCTATTGCATACTCCTGTGACGAAATACATTGGTTATCTTGTCATACCAATTTAATCCTTCTAATCTGTGCACACACTCACATATGATAGCTTTATTAAAACGTCTTAATGATCGTTTGTGTTCTTCACCATGTTCCAGAGCCAAACCTTGCGACTGCCGTGATAACTGAGTTGAAGATTCTTATGTTGGGCAATATGTCTTTTAATTTTCATGTACTACATTGTACACTTCTTGCCTTTTGTATTCTTATTATGATATCAGTGTCTATTCCTACAACTTTATCATTATTGCTATTAAGATATATGTATAAATCCACATCTTATAAAAAATTTTCTCGAAATGCAGTATGATTACCATTTGCCTTATTCATTCTCATAATGTTTGTGTTTTCCCTGTGTATTTTCATACCCAGTTGCTGTGACCTCTCACCTATTATTGCCATTGTGTCTTGCATCTAGTTACGATGCCTTTAAATATTATACTACACCTAGAACTCTCTCGTGGCAAATTTCTGCGTGCAATTTTTACTGCGTTTTGCGAGGTGCGCCACATTTTTTTGCGCCACTGTATCGATATCCATATTCAAAATTTCACGATGATCCCAGTGGCGCCCCTATATCGCCACGCATGTTCAACATTGCGTGATTACTGGTAGCCGAGCATGCCCTGTTATCTAACCCCACCGATGTGGAATTAATAATAACCGCCTTTATCAAGGAACACCATCTTCTGAGACGGTTCTCGGAGAGATCTGAAGATAAGCGATGATGAAGTGAGTCCATTTTATTAAAGATGATAGCGTGAAGTTATGGAGGCAAAATTGTATTGTCGTGATTGCTATTTTGTTGCTTGTCGGATACCGAGATTAATCATAACAGGAAAGAGCGAAGAAGAGAAGAAGAACAGAGGACGGATACTGGGGAGAATTCAAGGGCATGAACTTGACAGAAAAGATGATTCTGTTCATAACAAATAATGCAAATTAGGGACGTAGTATCTCGTCATGAAACGGAGGGGCTCCACGTTCTAATCTCTTTCGAGTAATCTGTCTTTCCCACCTCATCTGTGGTCGGTCATTTGCGGTGGTTTATTCTCTTTCGACTCCGACTCTTGAGATTTTCTTTATTTTCAAAGAAGATGATTGTAGATAATGCAAAAGTAAATTTGGTAATAACTGTATGTGAGATCAAAGCTACATTACGGAAATCTTAATTTGGTGACTGTGCCGGAATTGTCTCCCCTGCTCCGCAATAGTGGTCCAACAATGGCCAAACTTAGAGTATAAAAATGAAAGTCTTCAAAAGTATCAACCTTTGCTTAAGATCACTCTTGGCAGAGATAAAATTAGAAGAATGATGCTTCTATTTCGGGGATCATGTCACATAATTGGGTGCGCTCTGTTTTCCTCTCCGGCAGTATTGTTATTTTAAAGACATTGTTTGCACTTCTTCTCCGTAATAATTCGTCTTGTCTGTTTTCGTGACCATCCCTGCTGAGAGAGTAGGCGGATGATGCAACCTTAACCGACAATCCGTTGTTAGACATTCTCGTATACCAGAAGTTAGGCGCCTGTTTCACACGGAAAACGGCCAGCAAAGGTTGATTATTGCTGATTAGACTAGTGTGACGTCTTAGCCCAGATGGTAACACGATGAATTGTTGTTTGCACAAGGACGTTGCGATAATTATCAGTTTGATGCACATGAAAGACGGAATGTTGTAATTACTTCCGGATAGAAGTGTTACGAAGACATTATTTGTGATAATGTAAGGTGTTGCAGTGCAATCATTACAGCAAATCGACGGATATAACAACTCTTTATAGGGAAAATGACCTTTTAAATAACATAGAATTTTCCCATGAGGAATTTTTTTGAATTGACGCCATCAAACCACGCATGATTGTAATTATTGGCCGGCATTCGAGATGTAAATATAACAACATTTCTTATTGGAGCCTGGTATAATAGTGAACCACAACGTGCGTGAGACGAAAGTTGCAATATAACCTGACAGTTTAGTCGGTTCAAAGCACTGTGAAAACTCTACTCGTCAATAGATAATGAGACCAGCCAGAGTAAAGAATAGAATCAGAATCCATTTATCGGACCAGACTTGTCTGAGCTTCTTGAACAAACGAACGAACGAACGAACTTTATTTTCAAAGGGTTAAGAATTGGGCACACAGGCCCGTCTTACATTCTGCCCTTCTTTTCTCTGTCATCTTACATACCGTATCATTTCAATCGCACATATATTTTGAGCATTATTTAAGCATACAACATTATCAAGGTAAAATAATAACATACATTTGTAACATCCAGTCATAAACAAATTTAAGAATGTTAAAAAAATAAAAAGTAAAAGAGAGAGAGAGAGAGAGAGAGAGAGAGAGAGAGAGAGAGAGAGAGAGAGAGAGAGAGAGAGAGAGAGAGAGAGAGAGAGAACAAAAATAAATAAATAAATAAATAAATAAATAAAAAACCAAAAAAAAAAATACAAACAAACAAAATCTAAACCATTATACAGTAAATTAGACATAATTTGAAACGTAATCAGATTATGGTGGCATATAATAAGAACTCGTGACATATTGGACATCTGCTGCTGAATGACCAGGGACTTCGTGTGTTGTCAGCGCATGCGGAAAATGTTCCCACAGGTGAGCAACTTTGAGTCCCAAGCAGATACTTCCACAGGGAGTGAATTGTTGACGCCTCCACTATACGAGATCCAGCTTTATGACCTATGCTCCTTAGGGAGGTAAAGGGTATTGACTGATAGATGAGAATCGTGCATATAGGCCCGTCTTACATTTTGCCCTTCCTCTTACTCATCTTTTATTGCTAGTTATCCAGACATTCTCCAACATACTTAAGGTATTAGTTTAATGGCGGCGCAACATTATAAGTAGTATAAAAACATACATTAACAGTATCTGATTACAATTAAGAAGTAAGGTATATTAAAATGAAAAACTAGATCATCAGACCCTCCATACAGTTTATTAGATAATAATTCGAAACATAATCCCTTAGGGCGGCATATATTCCGCACTCATAATGCATTTGAACAGTCTACGATTATATGAGTAGGGACTGTGCATGTTTTTCAGGTCATGTGGAAGATTGTTCCAAAGATGAGCAGCTGAGTAAGCCAAGCTCTTCTTGTACAAATCTAGCCCGGGCTTGGGTACCTGTAACTGGTTTAAGCGCTGACTACGTTTTTCATTGAATTTTAAAAGTGGCCACAGATACGTTGGAGCATTCTGTGACAAGATTTTGTGAGCGAATTTAGCTTTGTTAAATAGGAAGCGCTTTCTAAGGGTTAATATTTAAAGATAGTTATATAGATCTATACAATGTGTTTGGTGTTTATCAGCAACTAGGCGCGCTGCACGTTTTTGAAGCGAATGGAGCCTTTTAGGTGCTGTAAAGTTAGACAGTACAGTCATCGGCAAACAGGTCACACGATTAATGTTTGATGTACAGAGGAAGATCATTTTAATGTATACGGCAAAGAGAAGAGGGCCGAGAATAGAGCCCCGAGGAACACCGATATCGACAACAGTTGGGTTGAACAAAGAATTATTGTAAGACACCACTTGTTGTCTGTCTGTCTGTCAGGAATGATTTAATTAACTTCACCAGCTTAAGATTTAGTTTCATTGTTTCTAATTTTCTGATTAAAATAGTGTGATCTATCATATCGAATGCTTTTTTAAAGTCTACAAAGATTGCTCCACATAAATTATCGTTATTGATGTTTAGATGCCAGTTGTCTATCATTTTTGTTAAGGCTGTGTGGCATAATGTTTTGGTCTAAACCCCGACTGACTATAAATTAGCAGGTCATTATTGGCTAGGTGTTCTATTGCTGTTTTATGTATGTGTTTTTCCAGTGGTTTGGACAGCGACGATATAAGAGAAATGGGCCTATAGTTACCAAGGTTGTTATTATCTGATGAACCAGGTTTAACAAGAGGGTATACTTTAGCGATTTTAAAGGCAGGTGGAAAGTAACTCCTTGCGAGACATTGATTATATATGTACGTTAGTGTATCTGTAATAGCTGGTGCAGCATAACGCAGTATTCGATTACTGATTCCATCAAGTCCCGATGAGTTATTATCTTTAAGATCAGTAAGATAGTTATAAACTTCGTTAACTGTTATAAAAGGAATGTCGCGTGGAATAGTGTTAGTACACTGGTTCTCGCAGAACGTAGATAATTCGCTGAAGTCACAAGGGAAAGAAGGTATGGCGGATTTTATATTATGGATGTCTGCCTGAAAATGATTGCTGAAGTCTGTACAAGTAAATGAAGTATTGAGAGTTTGTGTCTGGCGAATTTCTTTTGTTCACTAAGGTATTGATTGCATTCCATATATTTCTACTGTTGCTTTTGCTTTTAACTTGAGGACTTAAAAGCACAGGAGAACTCTACCATTATTATCAAGGAAAACTGGAATCTGAGGAATCTGAAACACGGAGTCAAAGTGGGAACTTATTGTAAAATAACAACACAACAGAACACGTGTTACAGGCATCTTCAACAAGTTGCCTTAGCTATTTCTCTGAGCCAGCAGTCTATCTGTGATCCCAAAGTCAAGTTGGAGCAAGTTGTATATCTATAATTCTATGTTTTGCATTATTAACCCGTGAGATAATATGTATATATTGACATGTGAATATTAATATGTGAAAATTGCTAAGTGGATGTCCAAGTCATTTGAGGCTGGCAACCTCAGCACATAGAATGATGATTTAATGAACCACCACTACAAGGGCTGTTGACTGCTTTATGCGAGTTTCTTATAGAGAACTAAAAGCAGAGGTAGTCCCAAGTTCCATATGGAGCAGGAAGTGAATGAAGAAAAAAATGATGAACATACTTATTATATTATTAACATTTTCAACCAGTGTAGATGTAAATGTATCCATATTCACTCTAAAAGTAATGGAAGATTTCAACCTTTTCAACCAATGTAAGGGTAAATATAAATCTATTCAACCTAAATGTAGTGAATATTTTCCGCTCAATGGGATTAAGATTAATTCTCATCGAGGGAAAAGTGCTGAGATAGATGGGATGGTGGAATAGGAAGAGGGGGACACATAAGTATTTGTCGGGAAACTCAACACTCAGAGGGTATTTGTTTATCTTCTTTTGTAATACTAGTCGGAGCATCAACTGAGGGTACTACCTCTGGAACAAGTGAGGGTATAAGTGGCCTGAAGTCAACGCTAGACACCATCATCAGACGGATCTTAGAGTCTCAGGATCAGCTTGGTAGTTACTTCCTGTCACTTCTTGAAACGTGCTACAACTTTCAAACTTGACCAGTGACGAGTGCGATCCAGTCATCTATCTGCAAAGACCCAAACATCAGCTGGAGCAGAAACTCATTGGAAGCTAAGTAGAAACATAAAGGCTGCCAAGTTAACTATCCAATTTTTAACGCCATAACATCACCCAGTGATGATAACTTTTTCTATAACGAATTATTCATGTTTATAACTGTTAAAACATGATTGACTATTAAATTTGTTACTTGTATAACGACAAATCTAATGTTAATTTAATCATTTTGAATGTACTACATCCGTATGTCTCAGAGAATTTCTTAAATACCCTTAAACAGAGCTATATAATAATAAGAGGAATTTCGCTGAATTAACTCAGCTGGGGCTTGAACGAGTTAAATTTTAAAACAATCCTTCACAAAAGTTGACGGCAGATACTAGACTTAACATTGCTAAGATTCATTCAGCATTGTTCTCGCTTCCTGAATATCTTGTGAATACTACCTTGAGGTAGAAGTATCATAATCCTTCTATCTACAACTCTGCCAAGAGTAATCTTGTGCGAAGGTAGACACATTAGAAGACCCACAATCGATACTCTAGGTTTTGGCCACTGTTGGACCACTACTGCAGAGCTAAGGGGAGGCAACCCGTGACAGATTCTCAAAGGATTTTAAATAAAATCAAGCATAACAAATGGGATAATCTAAGCTGTCATGAACTTATTATTCTTCTGACCCTTCTGTGAGGAAATATATTGGCTCATATTTCTGAACCCCTACCTGAAGGTTGTTCAGCAATTATTAATTTAATATCTCTACAGTTGATAAGGGTGGATTTGTGCTGAAGTGGTAACTTGCCACCCTTATCGACACCTGGTGTTAAAGTGTAAGATGTAGGTGTCTTCTCTGATTTAGGATGTTGCTGTGTATGTGGTAGTGGAACAGTTCAATGGGTTATCACACAGGCAACATGACGTGTAGAGTCATAGAAAGGGTAACTTCGTTGTATAAGTTTCTTTCATTTATTGCACGCCACAAAACAGTCATGATACTTATGACATCAACATGGTTAACGAGTTCAGCAAGATGATATGGCACATTGAAAACAATTTCTGTAGTCAGCAATGATAGCTGTTGTATATATGCGTCATAAGACATCACAGTTCAATAGATTCAGAAATTCATCAATCATCGAGTGCTAGTTCGTGAAGCTGTATAAATAATAATAATTTCTATAACTTCTGCAACAGTGTCAGCTACAGATCTTCAATGTTCATAAACAATAATAAATGCTCCCATTCTGATGCTAGCAGATCAGTTGTATACAATAAGTCCGTTCACTGTCTGCACGTGAATAGCATACATGGGCTACAGGTCAGCTCGACCTTTATAATGTTCCTAAGTCTAACCATCTGACTTGGACGTGATCTCTGATATAACGAATCCTGGAACACAGACAACAGTCTTGTTGGTCTAGAGCGACCCATATATATTTAACTAGTTCAGGTATACAGATACCGGTGACTTAATCCTAGTCAAAGTACCTCTCCATTTTGCATCACACAGGCGAGCAAATAGGCGACAAAATGACGAACCTCTAGACGATAGCATAAAGTTCGATACAAGAGGAATTACCTTATTTCGGAAAATCAACCATGAACATATGCCTCCAGGCAGGCTGCATAATACTGGGAAATAGTCTAGTTAGCTAACTAACTCACTAAGACACTGTATTTCCCTCAGAGAATCACAAGACGCAGTTGCGTCTGCTCGCTTCTTAAACCATTTCTAAACTGCCCCAACTGGGCGGAACACACAGAACGAACTCCCGGTTTGACATGCCCAGGCTGAAGAAAAAAAGTTACAGGCCCAGGCTGAAGAAAGAAAGTTACAGGCTGAGGCTGAAGAAAGAAGGTTACAAAGAGAGGCTGATGAGAGAAAAGCAAAAATGGAACATGATGAAAAAATCTTAGCTTTAGAGTTAGAGAAGTTAAAGTTATTGAACACTGGTAATGCTAATGATGCAAATAAGGTGTCAAATAAGACTAATGCTAAGGATTTCAAGCTTAATCTACCAGCATTTAATCCCTCAATCGATGATATAACATTTTATCTAGATAGATTTGAAAGTGCATGTAATGTGCATAATATAGATAAAACATTATATGTGTATCATCTGTCCAAGATACTTAGAGGTGATGCTTTGACTTTGTTGAGTATGGTAGATGTGCCTGACAAAAACAACTATGAGGTTGTCAGGGCGGCATTGTTAAAGAAGTACCAACTTAACGAGGACGGATATCGTCTTAAATTTAAAACCATGTTACCAGAAACTGGAGTTGAATTCTCTGAATTCATCTCAGGCATCCGTCTTACTTTTTTACGATGGGTTGAGTTGTCTAAGACAGAAAATACATTTGAAGCTCTTATGGATTTACTACTTAGAGATAAGGTTATGTCTTCTGTTAATGAAGCTTTTCTATCTTTTCTTCATGAGCGTAAGCCTAAAAACATAAAAGAAATGGAAGAATACTGTAGCCAGTATGTTACTGCGCATCCGCACATAACCATTAGTAACTCTAAGGTGAAAGAAGGTCTGCCAGTTGCTTCGGCAGCACCTTATGGCCCAAATTTTGATAATTGCAGAGGCAATAATGGTCGCGGTAGATCGCAACATAAGAGAAAAAGATATCAACAGACAAACTCTGTTCAACAAGAATCTCAGGGAGCAGATAAACAGGTTAATAATGATAAAGACCATAATGCTATCGGATGCTCATCTTTTGATTTTGGTAGGGCAAATAAATGTATCCAATGCAGTACTTTATTTGATCCGAAAACCGTTAGTACTTTAAGCTGTGGTCATCCTTTGCCCGCTCTTCCTGCTAATGTTGCTCATGATGGGAGAGGTTCTCTTATATTACATAAGGGGCTAGTAAATAGTAATCCAGTCTCAGTGTTGTTTGATTCTGGATGTACTACTGTCGGCGTTAGGCAATCTCTTGTAGATCCATCCTGTGCTACAGGAAAAGTCATCAAATGTGTCACATTTGGTGGCACGTTAGAAAAGTATCCTACTGCTATAATACACATTGCTACTCCTTTCTTCACGGGAGAGGTCCACGCGTGTCTACTTCCAAACCCTATTGCGGACCTTATTATTGGTCGTATTCACGGAGTTAGGGAATGTACCCCACAGCAGATTGCTGTTTGGGAAGAGCAAAACATTGAAGCTACCAATGCGGTGGTCACAAGAGCACATGCTCTGGATCCACCTCAAACTTCATTAACTAATAATGATGAAGTAAATGACCAAGATAGTCACTTGACTATTACACGTGACTCATTTATCAAATTGCAAGACGAAGATCCTTCTTTACAAAAATTCTTCATTCTAGCAAAAAAAGGTGATCCTAATCAGAACACTAATAGGAAATCTTGGATTTCTATGAAGAACGGCGTACTTGTACGTATGGTACAAGACTCGACTACGTCCACTCATTCACAAATTCTTGTGCCTAAGAGCATGAGATTGCAAATATTGCAACATGCTCATGACTCGCAATGTGCTGGACATATGGGTTTTTCCCGTACAAAGTCGAGGGTTCTTGCGGCTTTCTTTTGGCCATTTGTGAGCAAGGACATACGAATGTACTGTCGCTCTTGCAAAGTATGTCAGGAGGTCAAATCTAAAGGACCACGACATGCTGCGCCTATCCAGGCTGCTGACATTCCTATTCGCCCTTTTCAAAAAATGGCAATAGATATTATCGGTCCTTTTAGAATTAAGTCGGCTAGAGGACATCAATTTATCCTTACATGTGTCGATATGTGCACACGTTGGCCAGAGGCAATACCTCTCAAGAGCATCTCAACTGCTGATATCGCAGACGCTCTTTGGCTGATATTTTCTCGCTTGGGTTTTCCCGGAGAAATATTGTCAGACCATGGCACTCAACTTATATCAGACACTATGTCACAGGTAATGTCTATGCTACACATTAAAAGGTCTCTCAGCAGTATCTATCACCCAATGTCTAATGGGTTGGTCGAACGTTTAAATAGGACTCTGAAAACTTTACTTGGTAAAATAACTGAGGATCATCCTCAGGATTGGGACAGGGTCTTACCCGCGGCTCTCTTTGCGTATAGAGAGGTCCCCAATGAACATACGGGGTTTTCCCCTTTTGAACTTGTCTTTGGCGCGCAACCGCGCGGCCCTATGTCTTTACTTCACGATCTAATCACTGCCGATAATATTAGCGATGAGACTCAATCTTCTTATGAGTACGTCATTGCTCTTAGGCAAAAGATCATCGAGGCATGCAAACTAGCAACTTCGTCTTCAGAATTTGCTAAAGAAAAGGCAAGGCAGTTTGCAAATAAGAATAGATGTCTACGACAACTTTGTCCAGGTGACAAAGCTCTCGTTCTACTTCCTTCAAGGGAGAACAGACTTCTAATTGCATGGAAAGGTCCATATGCAATAGTCTCCAAAATTTCTGATGTCGACTATGTTGTCGATATTGATGGAAAGCATAAAACTTTCCACATAAATATGCTCACAGAATTTTATGAAAGACCTGACTATTTGCAGCCTATTTTCCAGGCTACGGACAATTCACAAGCAACTCGTGGTCAGTACTCATCTCTGTCAGTTATACAGGATGAGGAAACTACTTTTTCTGATGTCAATCTTCCTCTTTCTATGGTCCCACTTTATTCTACGGAATCTTGGAAAAACGTGACCGTTTCTCCAAATCTTTCCGCTGAGGAACATCGACAAGTTTCTTCGATGTTGCAAACATTTCAGGATGTTCTTACAGACATCCCGGGACACACACATGTCATAGAACATGACATTGTGCTAACTGATCACAATCCTATCAGAGTCAGACCATATCCAATACCTATTCATTTCCAGTCTCAAGTCGAAAAAGAGTTGGATGAAATGATACGTTTGGAAATCATTGAACCATCCACTTCAGCATACTCTTCGTCTATGGTTATTGTTCGAAAGAAGGATAATAACATTCGCATTTGCGTAGATTATCGCAAATTGAACCAAGTTACGAAGTTCGATGCTGAACCTATGCCTTCATTAGAAGAGCTACTCAATAAACTTTCTAATTCTAGATTCTTTACCAAACTAGATTTGTCTAAAGGTTATTGGCAAGTCCCGCTAACTGAACGTGCCAAACCTTTTACAGCTTTTTCTACACCTAGGGGTTTATTCCAATGGAATTTCATGCCTTTTGGTCTTATGAACGCCCCTGCTACATTCGTACGCATGATGCGGCGAATTCTCGCATATCGTACAGATGTCATAGCATACCTAGATGATATCTGTCTATTCAGTGATTCTTGGGAAGATCACTATTTGGGTTTATACGAATTACTGTCTACTCTTCGCGAGTATAACTTGACTGCAAAACCCTCTAAAGCCTTTATAGGATTTAGCGAGATTTCTTTCCTAGGTCATCGGGTTGGTCATGGTCTTTTAAAGACAGAGGACCACAATGTTTCAAAAATACTTAACATTTCGGTCCCTAAGACGAAGAAACAAGTAAGGAGTCTATTAGGTTTGATTCAATTCTACGGACGATTCATTCCGAATCTGTCCTCCATTATGGCACCGCTTTCTACTTTATTGAAGAAAGGGTCGCCTAATCTGATCCGCTGGTCTAAAGAATGTCAATCCTCATTGGACCAGGTTAAAGCCCTATTTTCATCTCCACCTATTCTTAAGTTACCTACTATTGAGAAGACTTTTGTTCTTCGAAGTGACGCCTCGTCAACAGGGATTGGGGCAGCACTAATGCAGGAGTATTCTGATACTTTGCATCCGGTGATGTATATCTCTAGGAAATTAAACGCTGCAGAAAAGAATTACTCGGTTTTAGACCGTGAGTTATTGGCTATGGTATGGTCTATTCTGAAGTTACAAAGATTTCTTCTAGGCGCACATTTCATTGTGGAAACCGACCAGAAAGCGCTTACTGCTATTCAGAGCAAAAACTTGAAGAGCTCGAGGTCCACTCGTTATGCCATAGCTCTTCAACCATTTCATTTCTCGGTTCGAGCTATCCGTGGTTCGGATAATGTAATGGCAGACATTCTGTCCAGATGTCCACACGATTCCACATGATTCTTCTGTCATATATATATATTTCCTGATATACAGTCCAATGTTATAATGACATGTTAGTAGATTTTGTCTCACTTTTTTTTTTTTTTGAGGGAAATTTATAACATTGTACCATGTAATTATCTAAGAAGGCTTAGTTAGTGATATACGGGCCAAAAGATCACTCGGCCACATTTAAATAAATTATTTTCAGGATTGTATTAAGAAATTTACCAGTTGTCTTTAAGATTTGTGTTATTGATATTTTCGCAGCACATCATTGAAGTCTGCGAGTTTATGTCCATTGTGGAACTTTGAGGATATCAAGTCCTGTCCTACATTGGGAGCGGATGATGTCCACATCTTCTTCTATTGAATGTTTTATGTCACCGAAGAGCAACACATGTATTACTTATTAATTACTGTTACTTTATATAATGTAATAATATAGTGCGGTATATTAGTAAATTACACCGCTATTTGCAACACATTGTATGATAACACATAATATATTTAATTTCATATATTGGTATGAGTATAATTTGATTGTCATTATGTTGTTGCCATCATTGTGGCGTGTGTTGGTGGCACCTTCCTGGAATATATCAGCGTATACTTAGATAAATTTTTTCTCTAAGGATCTGAGATATGATCTCAGTGTCGCTCCATGCGTTGAGCTAATTTGTTAGGTATATATCCACGCATCATACGTGCGTTAGGAGCCTAGATTTTTTCCGGCTCCAGGATTTAAAAAAAAAAAATGTCCCATTTTTTTTTTTTTCCAGGGAGGGTGCGGTAATGTTACGCACGGATCATTATTATTTTTCGTTTGTATAAACATTTTTTCATATGTATGATCATTTTTTTGACTGAAGTGTGTATTATGTTTTCTATGGTCAAAGGGACATAATCCGAGTTATCGAAACTACAATTTGTTAGGAGTTGCCTTCTCTTGTATAGAGACACGTTCGGTCTATAATTTCTTGAACGAAGCGTGACCACATCTCCTTATTTGGTAGTATCAGTCAACTATGGTAGATGTCTGAAACCTTTCTTAACGCTTCTTTTCATGACCATAAAAGGCGCGACTGTGTAAGACTTTTATCTCGAATGTTCTTCGAATCGTCTTATTGTGAACGGCAACTCAGAGATTGTCGTTCACAATAAGACGATTCGAAGAACATTCGAGATAAAAGTCTTACACAGTCGCGCCTTTTATGGTCATGAAAAGAAGCGTTAAGAAAGGTTTCAGACATCTACCATAGTTGACTGATACTACCAAATAAGGAGATGTGGTCACGCTTCGTTCAAGAAATTATAGACCGAACGTGTCTCTATACAAGAGAAGGCAACTCCTAACAAATTGTAGTTTCGATAACTCGGATTATGTCCCTTTGACCATAGAAAACATAATACACACTTCAGTCAAAAAAATGATCATACATATGAAAAAATGTTTATACAAACGAAAAATAATAATGATCCGTGCGTAACAACAGTATATGGTTATGTATTTAAAACAATATGAGTCATACGGGTGCGGACATAATATTCACTCAATAGTGATTTATCCAACTATAGATTAATAGTTACAGATAAACATATTTAATAATCACTGCTAGTTTAATACGATTTAAAATAAACAGAGCTGTTCATAAAAAATGAAGCACTGATGTTTTCCTCCGTGGACTATCTAAATTGTTGGTGAATAATTGTTAAAAAAAAACAAAATGTTCCATTTACTGCGCAGTTATGGTACTTAGCTGCCGGTGTGGGCTCGGTTGGCGTCTACTTCAGCCACTGTTGAATCCCACAGGTGGCTTGGACGGGTCGTTCTCTTTAATAGTCATATCTAGTGGCTGTTGCACGTCCCATGCAGTAAGGCTGGGGTGACTACAACAGTAGTCAAGCGTCTTCAAGACCCGTCTGATGTTGATGTCTAGCGTCGAATGCTAGCAACTTGTACAACAAACTAAGAGGAAACAAATGCCTCTTTTTTGAGTCTCCTGATATGAAAATCAGACAACCTACGCTTCCATCCACCACTTCATATTCTTCAGTACATTTAACCTCCCCGAGTATTAAATTTAGACCCAGTGAGTCAGATGAAAGTGCTTTTGGACAGCGGAAGGCGACAATATATATATATATATCTATATATATATATATATATATATATATATATATATATATATATATATATATATATAAATATATATATATATATATATATATATATATATATATATATATAGATATATTATATAGATATAGTTATATATATAATTTTATAATATATATATATATATATATATATATATATATATATATATATATATGTACATATAAAACTTACGAAAGTGTTAGTATAATAAATATATATACCATGATATCATCACCCACTCTCTGCTCTCTATGGAGCCTGGGACTACCTCTGCTGTTGGTTTCTTCTAAGAAAACCCGCATAAAGTAGTCACCAGCTCTTGCAGTGGTGGTTCATGTGTCAAGCTATTTGCAGTGATGAGGTTGCCAGCCGCATATGCGACTGTACATCCACAAGCAATTTATACATGTCATAATGCAAATATAAAATGATAAAATGTACATATTACAACTTTCCACGATTATCGAGCGAACACAGACTGTTTGCACAGGAGACGTCCAAATATTATCGGGCAATGTTAAGATGCCGTCTCTTCAGGTGGGTTAAGTGTCTAACCCGGTGCACTTAAAGTAAGATCCTAGAACTTAAGGCGCAAACTGATGACTGGAGTTACTCCCTTCTAATCTTAGAATTCACTTCTAGTCCTAAGGCCTGTCCTATATTGGGGTCCTAATATTCTGTGTTCCTGGCGGTCTATGTTTTCTCCTTGACGAAACTGTAAGTCAGTGAAGTAGCCGTACAAAGCTGTATGTTATAAGCAAAATTTTCGCCCACACACCCATGTTGCTTCAATGAGGAGAGATCCAATCAGGAGCAGTCTGTCTTAGCATTTTCATGCCAAATCCACCATCATCAATGCGTCTGATATTGGTAGTGGTATATCCCTTTGTAGAACATTACTACGTGACAACATAAGATATTGCCCTCTTCATAGTATGTAAAAACTCCATCATCATATAATGTATTGACACTTCCGTTGTTCCCTATCATGTTTTTCAAACTGACTAATTCACACATCTATCGCTAATAATCTCCTCCAAGATGTTACTTTCTCGTAGTTGATTGTTACACCGAAGTCAATCTACCGGAAGTGTTACGTCACTTTCAGTGCCTTAATCTTTAACACTATTGTCATCCTCCGACATGTCAGTGAAGTCGTCCACGTAACAAAGGTTGTTATCTACCTTCCCCAACAAACGCCTTAGTTTTCGCCTTACGCCGTCTGCCGGTGTTTATTCAGTCATCCCGTCTATGCTACTTACAGACACTTTTTCTGTCAGGCCGGGAGCTGTTACATAATCTAGTACGCAAACAACTTCACCTAGCACAAATAGAAGTGAAAATTGCTTCAAAAACAGTTCGAACGGTGAGATATCATATGATGAGTGGCGAAGTAGGACAATATGGATTCGAAAGATGAAAGCGTAAACAATAAACAAGAGAAGAATTAGCATGTAGAAGAAATTGTCGAATTAGTATGGCCTTAGAGAACTGAAGACCAGAAAATGAGAACGGACAAATTCGTCACAGTGACATTTTACTCTTTGATTGGTTTTTCTGAGATACTGGTTGTGACAATATGGTTATGCGATCTCAAGTCCACTCCGGCAGGATTGCATTACATTCCCGTGCGAGTGATATTTTCTTATTTTTCTCTCCCCTGTCATTATTATGTGACATCTTTTATGCACCATTATTTACTTTCTATGCTGAAATCATAGGGTGAAGTCTATAACACTCCACTCCCCTACGGAAGTATTTGCTTTATCTTGTTTACCACTCCTCAGACTTATTTACGTTCCACCAGGTGAACTGGGGTATTATCGTAACAATACCCAGTCATTATCACCTTTCAGCGAGCGAGATTCTTATCATGAAAAGACGGTCTCGGCCGATACACATCTATAGAAGCCAATTTTGTCTGACTGAGATAGCCGTCTGAGGTAGGCAGATTTCACAGGTGGTAGATGCGTTTATCGTTTCACGGGTCCAACCCGGTTTGTGATTATCACGATAAACTGTCTGGAGAGACAATATTGGCAATAGGTAGCATCTGGACATCAAATGAGTTCACAGATGGTGTTTATGAGTTGAGCACAAGATGCCGGCGGAAGTCTGACGCAGCGAAATGAAGAGGTCACGCGTGGATATTAAATTAAATATTTTGAAACACGTAAGGGTATTTTTTTAAAATTTGAAACACCCCTACCCCCGTAGTGCTGAACGATATTCGATTGGATTGGTTGATTTGAGAGGCCGGAATATACAATGAATCTCATTGGAAAATTAGGCGGAAACACAGCTGAAATTTGAACAGAGGATTGTGAGATATAATGTAGTGGAATCAAAGCCAGTACACACACTGCAGCGCAAAAATCAGACTAGCGAGTCCTAAAAGCCAGAAAGAAAAAGGAGACATTGGACTTAGGAATTCCACAACTATAAGTGACAGATCGAATATTTGGGCAACTTTGAAATTTACAAGTAAATCCCACATATTTAAATACAAGACTGGAAACTTAAAAGGACCAGGACATATCTAAGTATTTGAGAAACTTTCAAACTTAAAAAATAATAAGCCCCCAGTTATACAAACGAAGACTGGAGTCCTATGGAATTGGATCACTGCCATAAGAGAAACTTTCCCCAGACCAATTGTTTCACCCGTCATAAGAGGAATTATAGATTTCCAGGACAAGTGTTTCACCCGTCCGTCATAAGAGGGATTCAAAATGTTCAGACCTAAGTGATTTCAAAGCATCTAATACAGAGCTGTGTCCAGTCTAAATATGTGCAAGGAGATTGCGTATTCCAAAAATTTTGGCGTAAGTGTTAACAATTTATTTCATAAAGTAAATTTGTCAGGTTTCTTGCTAAGTGATTATATATGAGGCTGGCAACCTCAACATATGAAAACAGTATATGCATGAACCACTTCTGCAAGAGCTGGTGATTGTTTCGAACTAGTCGTACGGAAACTTGACAGCAGAGGTGACCCCAGGACTTCGACTGGAGCAGTAATGAGTGATGATTACATGATGTGTACCTCAAGTGTAGCATATCATTTTTAAGATGTATGTAATTCGTTAATGTTAGTTCAGGCACAAATCATATTCTCACTGTCCAGACACATTTTACCCGTTAATCCTCAGAGTAATATTGGTGAATTTTAACCATCTTCTCGGAGTCACGTTGCTTGAGAATTAAATTCTTCTGAGAGTTTAACATTGGTGGGCGGACAACGAGAAAGTGAGCCTGTTAGAGTGCTCCAAACAAATGTACTTAGCAGAGGGCATTTGTTTTTATATTTTTCTAAAGTTCGTAGTTACAAGCCATCAGATGATTTGTGGTAATAACGCCGCTAGTGTGAGAGAAAAAGCATCCTCCCTAACCACCTACAGTGAGAGAGTGTGTGGAGAAGGCTTTCGTCAGCACAGAATTGATGAACCACAGCTGCAGGACTCAGCTAGAGTTAAGTTTCTTGTGAAATAGGCGAAAGCATCGGACTTTTGATAAATCCTCACCTACGTCTCAGTGACGAAAGCTTTTAACTAAATTTCACCAATCTTTTCATATTTATTTTAACTGTTAAAGACTAATTCGTTATTAAAATTGTTACATGTTGTTTTAAAACTAAACAATCATAGTCGCTTCAGTTTTTTTTATATGTATGAAAGCAAACGTATGAGCCAGAATATTTAATATACATATATATAAATACCTAGACATATATTCCCCTCTAAACAGAGCTATTACTTATAAGAGGAATTTCGTTGGATTACACGAACTGGGGGCTTGAACGGGCTAAACCATTGCTTAAATCCTTCACAAAAGGCGACGGACCAAATATACTGAAGCACATTAAAAACGCACCACTATTTTATATATATATATATACTGATGCCGAGAAGCTGGAAAAAAAAGTGTGGGAATGGATTTTCCCCGTGTTTGTCATGAGGTAGAGAGCGAATGGCGGCTGGAATGGAAAGTGCATGATTCAACCCACGGGTTTGTGTACAGACTACATGAAAACAATGAAAGTTACACGTGCAACACGATTCCCAACAGCTATGACCCTGAAAATGTGTACGCGTTGTGGCTGTATACTCGGTATAAAAAGGCCGTTGAGACAAAACACCCAGTACATGTGCTTGAAATGCCACGACTATCTGAAAACGACCGCCAACGAGCCATTGGTATGTTGGAGACCGGAATGAGCTCGCGGGCCATTGCCAGAAGGATGAATTGCGACCACAGCACTATTGTACGTCTCAATGAACGTTACGGAACCACTGGCAGTGCCCGGGATAGACTTCGGAGTGGCCAACCACGAGTTACTACCCCTGCGCAAGATCGTCATATTGTGTCGAGTCACCTAAGGAATCGTTCTCTCCCGGCAAGTCAAACAGCAAGAGCAATAGTGGGTAGACGTGGGCAAGTCTCTCGAATGACAGTCATACGACGACTCAGAGATACAGGCCTTACTGCAAGACGACCTTATGTTGGGCCAAACTTGATACACAGACATCGTCAGCAGCGCCTGCAATGGGCAGATCAACATGTCAGATGGACTAGACTGCAGTGGAATGCTGTTCTATTCACAGACGAGAGCAGATTCAACATATCCTTTGCTGATGGACGTATGCGGATTTGGCGACGGTGTGGAGAGCGCTTTGCAGATTGCTGTGTTCGTTAGCACAACCGATTTGGAGGTGGCAGTATTCACATTTGGGGAGGATTCAGTTTTCACCATCGCTTGCCTTTTCACGTCTTCCGTGGAAATGTTAATGCTGTGACATATCGTGATGAGGTTCTGGATGCATTGGTTGCTCCTGCGTTCACAAATTATCCAGACTTGCAACTTCTCCAGCAGGATAACGCACGTGCGCACACCGCATGCATTACGCAGCAATATCTACAGCAGCAGAACATTGTGACGATTGATTGGCCTGCCCTATCACCAGACATGTCCCCTATAGAACATCTGTGGGACGAGCTTGGACGCAGAGTCTACAGGCAAGGTTCTCCAGCTAATCTGCAACAGCTCGAAGCTGCTCTTACACGTGAATGGGACTTGATTCTCCGGAATTTCCTTCAGAGACTTGTGCGTTCCATGCGGAGCCGCTGCCAAGCTTGTTTGCAAGCACACGGTGGACATACCAGATACTGAGGATAGTGTGAATGAATTTTTTTATTGGTTGCATTTTTGGTTTTCTCCCTTGCCTGCACAGAATGCAATGAATTTCATAACAATCAAATGTACAAATTAATGACCAGCATGAATTCATAGGAAAATGAATAAAGATTCCAAATATGTAAACTTGTAAACACTTATATTTACATTTCACACTCTGTTCCTGGATTATTGTCGTGAAACATTCTAAATCCACATATATAAATTAAAAGGTAAATGTAAAGCCTAACACATAAATTCAATAAAAGGGAAAGAAGAATGGTAAAGAACAGTGCTGTCACAATGACTGTACTCGAGATCCCCCTTTTTCTGCTTCGTCTGCATATTCTCACGCTTTCACGTTTACTAGTAAAGCCTACAGCAGCATTCACGCGTTTCAACAAAACAATAAAACGTGTACTGTATTTCTTAGAAAACCTTGAGATACGCAAGCTGATTAATGACCTAAATTAATACTAGCATTAATTTCATTTTATACACTGCGTAATGAAAAGACAGATGGAATTAGGATAGAGAGAGGGAGGGCTGAAAGCAGGAACGCCGGCAACACTAACACGCGTCTCGCGATATACAATTAATGCCACCCCCAACGCGAAAGGCTTGAAGCACTAGCTTTTTTTTTCAAATAGACAGTGATAAAAAACACTACCCATACGAGAGTTAGGTTTAAAAACCTGTAAAATGCTTATTAGGAAACATGACATTCTACTGTTTTATGTCTAAACTCCTGACATTAGTCTGACAGTACAGCAGACACCATAAAGTTTGGAAGTGAGGAGGTGGTAACAGCACGACTATCCTAGAAGAAAATACATATTTTGAACGCCGCCACTTAGCTCCCTTAAAACTTATATATTTGGGTTCCTTAGGACTTGCTGACAAAGAATATGTTAAGTGTTACGCAAATAGTCTAGGAATTAACAAATTTTAGCCAAAAGAAAATAGTGAGGGTGTCAGACAACACCAAATAATAATCGCACAGTGGCATGTTTTGAAACCACCATTTTACGGGAAATAGGCCACCATGTTAAATCCTATTTGATTGGATAGAAGTAAATGTAAGGCGAAACACGATTAGTCGGACTACAAATACTAATTTTGTTGTTGTTAGGGGAAAAGGTAGTAGGGGTACTTTTTTTGAAAAGCTGTGTAAACATGGCCCGATTGGTTAGACCCGCCAATATAGTCAATTAGGAGCGTCAGTTCAGTGCCACATTTTAAAATAAACTTACTCAGAAACAGTGCGTTGAGAACCAGCTTATATTTTTTTTCTAAATAAAAGCCTGGGACAGAGGCAGATCGGAATTTGTGCCATATTCATCGCCAGTCAACGTATTTGTGTATTATTTCCATGAATTGTGGTAAGCTTGACATATTTGATATCTTTTTAATGAAAATTGAATGTAAATTGATAATTTATGTCTGTATATGTGTGTGGTTCAGTAGCAAACATGAGGCAAAGCCTAGATACTGCTCCAACCTGAACAAAACTTGTCGGAGAGAAGTATATCGGCATGGGATCACCAAATAGTACACTGACACCTATCTTTTTGACTAGAAGGAACTAATGCTGGAATTGCAGAGGCGTAGTAACCATTAGGGAGGAGTATACTGGTGTAAATTGTTTCAGATGAAGCTAGCAGTTGGCCTACCGCTCTGAACTCAGTGTTTGTTATGTATTGTGTTCAGTGTGGAAATAGATTATAAATTAGTTCTGAAATAGGAGGTACAACCTTCTTGTTTCAGGGACCGTGGTCCTAAGTTATTGAAGCAGCACCTGGTCTGAGTTTTGCTGAATCCAGAGGCTGACAGCATACTCCTTGGTCCAGATAGCGACCAGTGAGGTGTCTCCAGAACACAGTGAAGCAATCGAGCAGAGGAGTCTTTTCCTGCCGCCATCACGAAAGATAAGCTTCTGTGGCCAGAGCAGCTCAACATTATGTGCCCCCCCCCCCCCCTAAAATTGACATTATATTAAACACAGAGGGACAATAAATTGTTTCAAATGACAGGAACTGTGAACTTTTCCCAATACTATTTCCACGATAATCAAACACTTGAAGTCATGATGACAAAAAACCATCTAGCTTGAAAAACTAAACCAGTATTACCTCATAGTACTACTTCACAACTTACACACATAGGATAATACTAATAAATTATGTCAATACAAAGATCATATTTATAAATTGTGATTACATTTGATTGTGATTCCTGGTTCACTGTGTAGTTGAATCAGGATATCTATTGTTGAAAGTAATTATTACATATATATTTGAAACTTTACACTTGACTCATTTAAGATAGTCTTATAGAGTGTTATATGTGTGTGAGTGTCACAGTGTTGTAAAGTGTTGTGGAATAAATTAAATTGTTTATCTGTCTGTTGTTGTTGTGACTTACACTTCATCATTTTCATAACCCTAGACATTCAACGTAGTCATCACAATATTCCAGAATAATTCTGACTGAGGTATAAATGTGGTAGCAAGTAAGGTCATCTGTAAAACACTACACCTATTAGATACAGATACCTTCACAGCTGATCTCAGTCAGTACACTAAGTCCCCTATAAATATTAATATCATCCCACTTTACCACATATATTGGGGTCTCGCTCCCGGGATATTGAACTTTCTCCTATTATATATATTGGGAATAATAAAAATTTAAAAGGTATCCTTGGGTGAAAATAAATAAGGTTGAGCTCTCAGTGCCTGTGGTTGTCCTTGGATATTTAGTTAGAGATTGAATTGTTTAGTTAGATATTGTTTACATTTACCTGTTAGAAAATGGCGGACCTGGCCAAATTTCGATCTGCTGCTGTGCAGACTGCAAAAGAGTTAGGAATGGACGGGCAAGTTATGATTGCTTATGTCACTACTGAATGTGACAAATTTATTGAACGTGAAGAAAGAAAATTTGAGGCCGAAAGAAAATTAGAATCGTAAAGATTAGAAAAAGAGGCTGAAAGAAAGTTAGAGGCTGAAAAAGAAATTAAGAGGTTGCAGATTGAGGCTGAGGCTAAGAAATTGGAGGCAGAAAGACAAGACAAAAGATTGGCTGCAGAAAGGGAAGACAAGCGATTAGCTGCAGAAAGGGAAGACAATCGATTAGCTGCAGAAAGGGAAGCAGAAGATAAAAGATTACAAAGGGAACATGAGTTACGACTAAGGGAGTTTGAGTTTCAAGGCCATGCTCCTGAAAATGGTGCCAGTCCCTTTACCTCCGATGCTACTGCTAGTCAGGGAGCCTCAACCTCAGCTATGAACTTTCATTTAGATCATTTTGTTGAGAAAGACGATGATATTGAGAGCTATCTAAATAGATATGAACTATTAGCTACCACGTATGGGTTAGAGAGAGAGAAAGGTGGAGCTTAAAGTTATCTCAAGGGCTTCGTGGGGCAGCTTATGAAGTTTTTGCCAAAATGAGCAGAGGTGATCAAGAAAATTATGACATGCTAAAGCAGGCTCTTTTGTTAAGATATGAAAAGAACGCAGAATTTTATAGGAAAAAAAATTTAGGAATGCTAAACTACTGTCAGGTGAAACCTATCACCAGTTCTCTGCACGGTTAGAGACATACTTGGAGAAATGGACTTCTCTGGGGAAAACCCAAGATCTTAAGGAAATGGTCCTTATAGAACAATTAAGAGAGTCCATGGCTCCAGACCTGAGAAAGTTTCTCATGGAACAAGGTGCAGAGAGAGACTGGGTGAGTTACTAAATGTTGCAGAAAGGTATCAAGCAGCTCAGGCAGAGGTATCAGGTAATAAAAAGAAACAGGTAGAAAATTTTAAGGCACCACAGAACTTTAATAAATTTGATCCTAGAGATCAAAACAAAGGTAAGCACCAGTTTGATAGGCCACGGTATGACAATAAAAATAAAACCCCACAATTCGATGAAAGGAAATATGATGAAAGAAAATCTTTCAACCAAGGAAGGAGGTGGTGTAAAAATTGTCAGATGGACAATCATGACACTGACCGTTGTAGAAGGAAACCTGTGTATATGGCCACCCTTCAGGTCAGGTCAACCTCAAGACAGGAGGAGGATATTCTGATAGATACCACTCCAGAAGAGATGAGGAAGGCACAGGCTGGGGATAAGACCCTCAAGCCTTGTTTCAGGAAATTGTCAACTTGTCATACAACTCCAGGCAAGGGAGATTTTTACATGAAAAACAAGTTGATTTACAGGAAGGCCGGAACTAGATCCAATGGTCACGGACAGTTGGTTCTTCCAAAGGCATATAGGGCAGAATTAATAAGGAGCCTACATGTGAAACAAGATGGGGACCATGAGAAAATTGGTACCATCATCCAAAAGGTGGCTCACAATTATTATTGGCCCAAGGCAAGGTGGGACATTGAGAATTTTGTAGAAAGGTGTAGCATAGCACATGAGGGAACACCCACAAGTGGGAACATTGATCAGGACCTGGACACGCCACGGGGCAAACTTAGGCCTGACAATACAAAAAAAAAATTTGTAAAAAGTTGACCAAGTGGAATGGGAAGCCCCTTTTCACGGACAAGCTTCAATTAACTGTTTTACAATGGCCACTATGCAGAGAGTGCAAAAAGATGTCTTACCCCAGGATAAGCCGAAAATCCCTCAATCGGACTTAAACAAACTGGAGGAAGAGGATGTAGAGAGGAAATCTCTCATCAAGAATTCTAAGTGGGGAGAAAGCCCCAAGAAAAAAAATTGGTAGCGGTCGTTTTGTGCATGATAATTCTGGGAAGAAAAATCATCACTATAGCGCTTCGAGTGGAAGAGACCATACCGGTGCATGGACAAATAGGTCCACAAAATTAAAGGTCCATATGAAGCGCTGTTAAGAACGTGGACTGATGAAAAGGCAGAGGAAAATATTACATCCTCATACCAATATGTGAATGAGCTGACCACTCGTTTAAAAACTGGCTGGAAACTTGCCAATGAAAATTTGAGACAAGCCAGGAAGAAACATGCTGCCTATTTCAACAGGAAGGCTAAAGACAGAGATTTGGCTGTGGGAGAGAAGGTACTGCTTCTTCTACCCGGTAGTCAGAATAAGTTACAAATTGGATGGCAAGGTCCATATACAGTTCTAGAGAAGGTGTCTAGAACCAATTATAAGATAGATAAGAAGGGGAAAGAAAAAATCTATCATGTGAATCTCCTGAAGAAATATTTGGAAAGAGAAAATCAGGAAGAGACACACTTGTTGACCTTGTCCATTGCAATGGAGATGAAAAAGGAACCACTTTCATCATTTGAATATCCATTACATCCCCTGTGAGACAGCGGCACAGGTGAAAATCAGTACACATTTAACGAAAAATCAGAAAGAGAGAGTGCAACAGGTTCTAGATAATCATACAGAGGTGTTAACGGACCGACCGGGGCATACAAACTTATTGGAATATGATATGAAACTGATAGACCCCACACCTGTCTGTATGAAACCCTATTCGATTCCTTTTGCTAAGGAGAAAGCTTTGAAGGAAGAGATAGACTATTTGTTGAAGGAAGGAATTATTTCACACAGTGAATCTTCGTATAGTTCCAGTGTGGTGCTCTTAAGGAAACCCTCTGGAGAACATAGACTCTGTATAGATTACAGGAGACTGAATGCTATCACAGAAGGACAGGTGGATCCATTGCCGGATACAAATCAGTTGTTTGCCAGGCTAAATAAAGCTAAATATTTCTCAAAAGTGGATCTGAGTAAAGGATACTATCAGATTCCAGTAAAGCCTGAGGTTAGACCATACCTAGCTTTTAGTACCTCAGAGGGACACTATGAGTTTAACAGATTGCCATTTGGATTGAAGAATGCGCCTAGTGTCTTCTCTAGAATGATGAGAAAATTGTTGGACCCTCTGAATAATCCATGCATCACAAATTTCATGGATGATATCCTTATAGCAACAGAAACATTTGAGGAACACATTGACTCTCTGAACATGCTGTTTAATCGACTTAGAGAAGCGAATTTAACAGCCCGACCAACCAAATGTTGCGTTGGATGTAAAGAATTAGAATTCTTGGGACACACAGTCCATCAGGGAAACATGACCCCTGACCCCAAGAATTTAGAGAAACTAAAGAAAGCCCCGAGACCACAAACCAAGAAAGACGTGAGATCCTTTGTCTCATTATGTGGTTTCTACCAAAAGTATATCAAAAACTTTAATTCCATATGTGCACCGTTAACTGATTTGACACGTAAAGGAAATCCAGATCGAATTACATGGACACCACAATGTGAATTAGCTTACCAGGAATTGAAGGAAAAGCTCACAAGCAAACCTATTTTGAAATTACCTGACTTAAGTCAAGAATTCATTGTAAGAACGGATGCCAGTAATATCGGGTTAGGGGCGACCCTGTTACAGAAATCAGATGCATTGGATGGGGAATTGAGCCCAGTGGCATATGCTAGCAGAAAGTTGAATAAAGCTGAAACCAACTACTCAACTAGCGAAAAAGAATGTCTTGCAGTAATATGGGCGATAAAGAAATTCAATATTTATCTGTATGGGAAGGCATTTAAGTTGCAAACGGATCACAAACCCTTGTCGTTTCTAGCGCAGGCTAGACATGAAAATTCTAGGTTACTCAGATGGTCCTTACTTATGCAGCCATTTGAGTTTAGCATAGAGTATATATCTGGTAAAACAAATCTGGGAGCGGATTTTTTAAGCCGCCATCCGTGTGATGAGAATCACCGTAAGCCCCAGAAATAATAATAAATTTCTCTATGTGTATATAGAATTATAGACTGACATATAACGTCTGTTTTAAGAGGGGAGAATTTGTCGTGAAACATTCTAAATCCACATATATAAATTAAAAGGTAAATGTAAAGCCTAACACATAAATTCAATAAAAGGGAAAGAAGAATGGTAAAGAACAGTGCTGTCACAATGACTGTACTCGAGATCCCCCTTTTTCTGCTTCGTCTGCATATTCTCACGCTTTCACGTTTACTAGTAAAGCCTACAGCAGCATACACGCGTTTCAACAAAACAATAAAACGTGTACTGTATTTCTTAGAAAACCTTGAGATACGCAAGCTGCTTAATGACCTAAATTAATACTAGCATTAATTTCATTTTATACACTGCGTAATGAAAAGACAGATGGAATTAGGATAGAGAGAGGGAGGGCTGAAAGCAGGAACGCCGGCAACACTAACACGCGTCTCGCGATATACAATTAATGCCACCCTCAACGCGAAAGGCATGAAGCACTAGCTTTTTTTTCAAATAGACAGTGATAAAAAACACTACCCATACGAGAGTTAGGTTTAAAAACCTGTAAAATGCTTATTAGGAAACATGACATTCTACTGTTTTATGTCTAAACTCCTGACATTAGTCTGACAGTACAGCAGACACCATAAAGTTTGGAAGTGAGGAGGTGGTAACAGCACGACTATCCTAGAAGAAAATACATATTTTGAACGCCGCCACTTAGCTCCCTTAAAACTTATATATTTGGGTTCCTTAGGACTTGCTGACAAAGAATATGTTAAGTGTTACGCAAATAGTCTAGGAATTAACAAATTATAGCCAAAAGAAAATAGTGAGGGTGTCAGACAACACCAAATAATAATCGCACAGTGGCATGTTTTGAAACCACCATTTTACGGGAAATAGGCCACCATGTTAAATCCTATTTGATTGGATAGAAGTAAATGTAAGGCGAAACACGATTTGTCGGACTTCAAATACTAATTTTTTTTTTGTTAGGGGAAACGGTAGTAGGGGTAATTTTTTTGAAAAGCTGTGTAAGCATGGCCCGATTGGTTAGACCCGCCAATATAGTCAATTAGGAGCGTCAGTTCAGTGCCACATTTTAAAATAAATTTACTCAGAAACAGTGCGTTGAGAACCAGCTTATATTTGTTTCTAAATAAAAGCCTGGGACAGACGCAGATCGGAATTTGTGCCATATTCATCGCCAGTCAACGTATTTGTGTATTATTTCCATGAATTGTGGTAAGCTTGACATATTTGATATCTTTTTAATGAAAATTGAATGTTAATTGATAATTTATGTCTGTATATGTGTGTGGTTCAGTAGCAAACATGAGGCAAAGCCTAGATACTGCTCCAACCTGAACAAAACTTGTCGGAGAGAAGTATATCGGCAGGGGATCACCAAATAGTACACTCACACCTATCTTATTGACTAGAAGGAACTAATGCTGGAATTGCAGAGGCGTAGTAACCATTAAGGAGAAGAATACTGGTGTAAATTGTTTCAGATGAAGCTAGCAGTTGGCCTACCGCTCTGAACTCAGTGTTTGTTATGTATTGTGTTCAGTGTGGAAATAGATTATAAATTAGTTCTGAAATAGGAGGTACAACCTTCTTGTTTCAGGGACCGTGGTCCTAAGTTATTGAAGCAGCACCTGGTCTGAGTTTTGCTGAATCCAGAGGCTGACAGCATACTCCTTGGTCCAGATAGCGACCAGTGAGGTGTCTCCAGAACACAGTGAAGCAATCGAGCAGAGGAGTCTTTTCCTGCCGCCATCACGAAAGATAAGCTTCTGTGGCCAGAGCAGCTCAACATTATGTGCCCCCCCCCCCTAAAATTGACATTATATTAAACACAGAGGGACAATAAATTGTTTCAAATGACAGGAACTGTGAACTTTTCCCAATACTATTTCCACGATAATCAAACACTTGAAGTCATGATGACAAACAACCATCTAGCTTGAAAAACAAAACCAGTATTACCTCATAGTACTACTTCACAACTTACACACATAGGATAATACTAATAAATTATGTCAATACAAAGATCATATTTATAAATTGTGATTACATTTGATTGTGATTCCTGGTTCACTGTGTAGTTGAATCAGGATATCTATTGTTGAAAGTAATTATTACATATATATTTGAAACTTTACACTTGACTCATTTAAGATAGTCTTATAGAGTGTTATATGTGTGTGAGTGTCACAGTGTTGTAAAGTGTTGTGGAATAAGTTAAATTGTTTATCTGTCTGTTGTTGTTGTGACTTACACTTCATCATTTTCATAACCCTAGACATTCAACGCAGTCATCACAATATTCCAGAATAATTCTGACTGAGGTATAAATGTGGTAGCAAGTAAGGTTATCTGTAAAACACTACACCTATTAGATACAGATACCTTCACAGCTGATCTCAGTCAGTACACTAAGTCCCCTATAAATATTAATATCATCCCACTTTACCACAATTATACAGGTGGTGCGTTTTTAATGTGCTTCAGTATATAATGCGTTAACATTGTTCAGCCCAATGCAACATTGTTCGTGACTTCTGGAAATATCTTGTGAACCCTCCCTTAAGGTAGAACTGTCATTAATCTTCTATCTACATCTCTGCCAAGTGTAATCTTGCGCAGGTAGATATCTTGGAAGCCAATATTAGATACTCTTGAGTTTTGGTCACTGTTGGACCACTACTGCAAAGCAGGGGAGGCAATCCGTGACACTGGTATCCAGTGGCGGTTCCAGGGGGTTGTCATTGGGGGTGCTGCACTGTTCATTCATTTAAAATACTATACGGTACATAACACTCACAAATTGTAACCACCATGTAAAATATCAACCCAGACACAAATGATTAGTGTCTTATTGATAAAGGCTGTTTCTCCTTCGTCGTAACTGGGTATACATCAGTGCACGTTGTAAATGTGTATTGGTGTAATTGGTCAACTCTAATAACCGGGCACAGTGTCAGGTATATATGTCATCCTGTCCTGGGACACAATGAGGCCCCGACAAGAATACAATGTTGACAATGAGTGTTGTAATAAATGTCAATACGCGAATGTGTAGACTGTTCTGTGGAGTTGACTAAAGGTTCAAACACTCATTCATGCGTATCTAGAAGTTACTGATGCAGACCACTGTAGACTTTTCAATAGTTTAATTTGACGCACACACTTGACAGAACGGGTACAGTTACAGGACACAGGTCGACATCAATAGCATATTGTTGACCCACGGTGTACAATCATAAATTGGCATTCATGTTGAAGAAAATCACAATGGAACATCAGTATATAAGCATTCAGAGTTCCATAACGTACATAAATATTCATCCGGCCTTACTGACTGATCATGTCAGTTAATATACAATGTTTAACAAATCTTCATCAGGCCTTACTGACTAGTCATGTCAGTTCATCAATAATGTTACGGTGACTCCTAGACAGAACCTCCTTTAGCATAAGTGTAGCTTGCACCCTAGCGAAGATTCCGTTAAATATAGTTCAGCCAATATTTTTTGAGAAAACCTTAAACTGCCAATAGTATGTTTTCCTTTCATAAGTATGATCTCTTTATCATCTCCTGATAATAAGGGCGTCCCTGTTCTCTGGTAAATGATCAACAATACATAGCATTCCAAAATGGCTTCTAGTCTTGTAAACATCGCTCACCGTAACGATGTACGACAAAGCTCCAATAAATATTCAATTCATGAATATCAAAGTTTCCACAAGCATCAGCATAATCTGTCCTCATAATTGCTGTATAGAAACATAATCAGTGCTGCTAGATAATATGTCGTTCTGACATACTGACATAGGTAGATTCATGTAAACGTCTGCCCATCTTAAGCCTAGGAATGAACGAAGTCAGCAAAAGTACGTTTACCTTGACATAAGAATAAACTAGCAAGCACAAAAACGCTCTTCTCCTCGCGTTATGGAATGAACACTAGGGAACTCATGGATTTAACCATCTCAGAAGAAAATATCTTCGTTCCCATCATCAAAAGAGATCACAAACTCTTGGGCAGGGCTAAGACATGACTTCCCCCCATGGGCTTCATCACCGAAGAACTCTCTAACCTATCTTCATCCGCCGAAAAGCACCTGACCCCAAAAGTATAGTACAAGAAAAATAGTTCCACTAAAACATACTAAGATATCAAGATATAAGACATACTCGTCCTACATAGACAAGAACTACACATAGATTCGGGCCATAGACATTCTGAAGCAAGAACAATCTATTCCTAACCAAACACAGAATAGATTAAAGTAAGTCTAAGTTCCTCCGCTGAGTTCTTTTTTTAAGAACGATACAAAGAGCGATAACTCACAGAATGAATACCCATCGCTTAATCTGAGTTCTGTCCCTTTAGACCGAAAAACGTGTATTCAAAGATAAATATATTTTTATCAGACAAATACATACATTTTACATTTGTATGCGTAATCCGTGCGAATATGTGCGCAACACTTATCTCATCTAAAATCTGTCAAGAACATCTGAAAAGTTATTTTAAAAGTTTACTGCAACTAGGAGTAATCCTTGTCAGTCGAAGCAGTTTCCCGAGTTTCAAACCAGGTTACACAGACATTTATGCTGCTATTTCTCGTGTTTAAAATTTTCATTGTAACTTCCCTTTAATTACAGTTCATTGCACTTGGAGCTGTCTTTTGTTGCAGCACTTGTTAACTCTTTGACTCCGCAATTATTTTTCACCCTGTGCCGTAATTTTCATTCGTGATAGTTTAAAAACCACGCTCTGAGCGTTGTTCCGGAGTCAAAGAGTTAAATAAATTCAACCCAAACGCAGCTGTGTATAACAAGCATTCGCTTATAAGAGGTCAAGGTCACTTGAACTGAAATCGTTCGCAGCACTCCACGATACGGTCTTAGATAATTTTTTTTTGGTCTTGTATTCAAGTTATTCAACCCTTCCGGTGTAACCTCAATTTTTTGGTCTGTCCGGATTACGTTAGTAGAGACAGTATGCAGTCCTTTTTTTTTATAGGGAGTGCTGCAGCTCAACAGCACATTAAAGAAAGCCGCCACTGCTGGTATCACAAAGCAGGAAACGATTTTCAAGATCGCTGTAATGCTGAAAGTGTTCCTGACATGGAAAAAAAAATTTGGCTCTCCAGTGTTAGCATAAAGTAACAGTTCACCCATAGTAGAACCGTCGTATGCGAGTGAAATGTTACAGATCTCGCTATACCAGGCCTCAGCTTTATGAGGTGGCCAGTCCCCTACCTCGTTTCTTTGTCTTCCGTAACTCACGAGCAGAGTCACATGCCAATTTTCAACTGGAGCGGAACATTACCAGGTTTTGATCCGGAACCCAGAAACTTTGCCGCGAGAGGCAAATTGGACGCCCTAGTGTTAAGATATTAGCTCTGATATTGAAATAGATAACATATCAGCACATCTGATTTTTAAAACCAAGCAACAACACACAAAAAAAAAAAAACAAAAAAAAAAAAAAAAAAAAACAACAACATTAAGTTAATTACATACATTGCCCTTGAATTTGTTGGTGTGTTTTTTTAATTTTTAATTTTAACATTTCATGAAACGTCAGTCTTTCTCTATCAAATCATAGAAATTAGATTTGTCGAGATATAATCTACATTTTTTTTTTTTTTAAAGTCAGAACGCGTTGATGTACTGTGAGACCTCAGAACGAAACTCAAATTATCTAAGAACTTCAGGTTTCACATTTACTATCGTAACAGTTGAATCTCTGAAACACGAAGTGAGATAATTAGAATGAACAATACTGTAATATTAGGGCCTCAAAGTACTTCATCGCTGTCTGACTTCAATAAAAATGTAAGTTTAGGATACTCCGTTGACTTTATTGATGGATCCAGCGGCCATGGGCTCAGAGCCCTTTTGCCCCAGTACCATTTTGGCACTGTAAAGCTGGGGTGTCTGTGGACTTTCCTACCAACCCGGTCAGAAGCTAATCAGCATTACAGCTCCTTCCCATCCACAGTCCCAACTAAGATAGTTTGGCCATGTCTGCAGAATGGTAGAAAATTGGCTACCACGACAAGCATGGGAAACTAAGAGCCAGGGGTCCAGACCCCCAGGACGACCCAGAGTCCGCTGGGAGGACAACATTAGACAATCTTTGAAGGACCGAGGACTAGAATGGAACCAGGCCAGGAGGAACACAAGCGATAAGATAGTATGCCGCTCTCTCTTCCAAACCTCTACATCTCACGGTAGAAGAAGAACGACTAAGTAAGTAAGTAAGTATGTGTAGTCATCTCCTAAATTTAATTATATGGCGAATTTACTCCTAGTGATAGTGTGTTTTAGTGGCTTGGAGGATGGGGACTGTGGCATGTCAGTACTCTCAGATGTTCCAGTCTTGTGTACACTGTAGAACATAAACAAAAAGGTGCAGGTTGTGTGACCATATTTACTAGAATCTAGTGGGGAAACAAATGTTTTAAACCGAAGAATTCTTTACAGGTGCTTTCTTGTATCCTGAATTCAATCCTGAATTATATCCTGAATTATATCCTGAATTCTATCCTGAAACATCATGTGCCTAATCTAAGACCTATCAGCCTTCTGTTAGCTAGTGCACCTTGTGAGCCTGTCAGTTCGACAAAAGAATGGCGGCACCTAAAATGATGTGTGTGTCATGTTAGAATTATTATCATCACTTTGCTCACCAGAGAGAATAGAACCACCATTACAGCAGGCCCGCATGCAGGACACCAGCATAAGGCAGTCACGTGTTATCGCAGCAGTGACTTCTGCAGCAATTTATTTGACATGATGAGGTAGCCAGCCCGATGCACAACTTCATATTGGCACCCCTTGAACGACGTGCATGTAGGAGCAGTAGTCATGTTATGTCTGTCTCAACTATACGGGGTGCTATTTCAGGATGGGAAAACAATAATCAAGTTTTTGCCCAGTCCTTCATCAAAGCTGCGCCCTCACGAGTAATTTGTCTACCTTTATTTCTATACCCTTCTAAAGTTCATATTATTGCCTTAGTCCTCTTCGTCTTTACCTGCGTTGTATGTGACTATCTAGTTCCAGTTGCGTACTAAGGTGTGCGAGGGTGGCGGACCGCCCCAAGTGACAGCCAGTGAAGGGGTGCCGTCGACACTATTGTGATAATACTTACTGTTAAATATATACTTGCAAGTGTGTTTCTTTATGGGTGTGGGGGGGGGGGGGGGAAGGATGCCAAAGGTAGGATCCGCCCCGGATGCTAAATACTTTAGGGGCTCCTCTTTCTAGTTCCATATCTTTCGCTTGATATTATTAATTTCTGTTTATTCATATATTTCAGCCTAATTAAATGTCCATAGAAGACCTTTCTTTGTTTCTCAGAGTACACCCCATCCCCCACCCCGACAGATCATCAATTTGACTACCAGCTTGTTAGTAAGTGTCCATAACACTCCTTAGTTAGTCAAAAAAGTGAACACTTATCCAGACCACGTGCTCAGCGAGCTGTAAGATAACGGCAGGAAAAGAAATCAAACGGCTGGAATAAAACGAATTATAGTACCGGTACCCACAATTTTCTGCACAGCAGGAAGCATTAACTATTAAATAAGTCATAAGCTAATGCATTTGATGGAAAAAAAAAAGAATTTAAAAGAATAGAGGGACAGCAAGGTTAAAGAAGGAAAACGTTCATACTTTCCCAACTGTCAATAACAATATGGACTGGAAACTCTTCGTCTCATTAGTGAAACAAACCAAGACTTTTACTGCCGGATTGGCCGTCTTGTGCTGACACCAATCTCAATTTGGCAGCATGCGCCAGAGAGCTAAACGATTCCTATGTTACAAAATTAGTCGCCCAGCGGAACACGTTTAGTATCTCGGTCCTGGCTAAGACGAATGGTGGACTAGATTAGTAGTGACACTAACTGCGGGTTTGTGTCTTTCTGCGTGTCTCGAGACGTTCTTATTTTATTTCAGTCATTTGTTGATTGGGCTCACAGAGTTATTTTATTGGTGGTACCACGTGCAAGACTGTAGCAAATACGTTTCCATCCCTTTTTTTTCCCCCCACGTGGTCTGTGGTTGTCTCGTGTCGTTGGTAAATTCATTTTGAAATGTCACTCTCAATCCGATGACTGGTTAACTCTCTGGATTATTTTAATAATGACTGGAAAATACTAGAACGCAGTCTTTTGCAACAGCATAATTGAATATCGTCTTAGTCAAGAGCAGAGTTAGACTGGGAAGATTGCAGCAAGACGCTACCAGGGTTCAAACACAGTAACTTTGCACCAAGAAGCTAGCCATCTAAATTATTCTGCTAATCGACGCTCTACATCGTGATTCTTAACCACAGGTGCATATACCTACTGGGGTTGCGATACCTCTCTTCAGGGGGTGCGAGACATGCCAGATAGTCACATTTTGTAAATAACATTTTCCTAAACTATCCTTATATCTCTTTTTCTCATTTTTGGCATATTTTGTGAGCTAGAAGATAATGGGATGCGAGGCTTATTACGATGCTGTAAAGTTATGCGAGGCTTATTACGATGCTGTAAAGGTATCCGAGGCTTATTACGATGCTGTAGAGGTGTGCGAGGCTTCTTAAAATGATATAAAGGAGTGCGAGGCTGCTTAAGATGCTTTAAAAGGGGGGGGGGGGTGCGTGGCCTCTAAAAGCTTAAGAAACACTGCTCTACATTAAATAACAAAATATATATTACTTGGTAGCTCATATTTAAATTTGTTTCTGATTTATTTCGGTGTAAATATACATCTCTTGTGGTAAAATGTATTTTTGACAATGCAAAGCCTAATCTCTTCGTGACTATTGCTTCCCATTTGCCATGCTCTGTTTTTTATGTGCCCAGAAAACGTTTCACTATAATAATAAAAACATGTTTCAGTTTGTCCATCAGTATTTGGTGAACGTACTATCATAACACACGATTTTCAGCCGTTCACCAACAAAAAAATATGTTACCTCATTCACCAATTTAAACAAATATACTTCCAGTCGTTCACCAATATTAAAGGATTTTCAGTCGTTCACAAATCAAAAAGATTTTCACTCGTTCACCGATTGAAAAAAAAGGTTCACTCGTTCACCGATTAAAAAAAAAGAAAAAAGATTTTCACTCGCTCACCGATTTAAACAAAATATTTTCACTCGTTCACCGATAAAAAAAAAAAAAAAGAAAAGATTTTCACTTGTACACCAATAAAAAGATTTTAAGTCGTTCATCAATTAAAAAAAAAGTTATGTAGTCGTTCACCAGTGTAAAAAGAAAAAAAAATGTTTTTTAGGTGTATACTAGTCTATAAATAACATATTTTGATAATGGAAACATATCTCCAATAGTCCTCCAGTCTATAAAGAACATATGATAATTAAAACGTATCATCATTCGCCCCCATGTCTTTAAAGAACATACGATTCTTTTTTCTTTTTCGAATCGGAGGTTTTCCATGATCTTTCAGAAGACAGCACTATAACCAGCGTCCTTTTCAGGACGTACACAGAGCTCACCCAACGGATCATTATACGGTAGCAATAGACTAAAATGACTCGTACCAAGCCACAAGCGAAGAAGAGGAAAGTCTATACAAGCCCTCAAACACTTGTCAGCAGCATCAAACAAGAACCTGCAAAGAACAAACAGAGTCAACCAGAGAGCACGAATACTCCAACTACTAGCTTCGTGGCCAGTCTTTCTCAGAAGACGAACAACGCAACCTCTGATACCACGACCGATGAGCGACCCGAAGCTTCGAAGGAAAAGGAGGAGAGCAGCGCTGCCCCAAGTGCTAGCGTGGAGGCCGGGCCTCCTGGGAAGCCGAGCGAAACAGTTTCTGACACCAGTGACAGCCGCAAAGGAAAAGACCCTTATTCGAACCCAGAATTAGATGAGACCGTGAAAAGGCTCGCACAGACTATGATGATAACTATGAGGCTCCAGAGGGAGGCAAGGGACAAACTTGCAAAGTCACCACCAACATCCACGCCCGTCGTGCCAGACATGGGCATCGAAGACGCTATCCGTGACCCAGTGACGGAAGATCACCAAGCGGCGGAGATATGTGAAGGTCAACAAAGCGGCCACCAGACGTCCAGAGCCGAAGAAAAAACCAACAATAACCAAGAGATGCAAACCACCAGACCTACCCCGGGTGAAAAAATAGATGACAGCTGCCCAAAAGCCCTTACTCAAGAAAAAGCTCCTTCCGACAGCAAACAGGTGCATGATTCTTGTCCAGACCGGGACCGAAGAAGGGAAGAGGGAACAAAGGCAAACAAGACAGGCAACACAGCTGAGATACAGGAGAAGAGCGTTGAGATCACTCAGATGTCTGGAGGTGAGGCCTCACTCAGGGCCCTACCAGATGACAAAGTGATCAGCATCCTAGAGACAATAACAGGCAGGAGAAGCATCTCTAAGGTACGGAGGCACGAAAAAGGAGTCGTGCTTTCGCTCAAAAACACTGATAAGACAACTTCACTGATCACAGAACTGGAGGCCGGACCGAAAGAATTCATGTTGCCTCACCATATAAAAGTAATGATGGAGACCAACAAGACAACAAAGAAATTGGTGCTAAGAGGGGTGGACACAAAATGGTCCGCTAGTGAAGTCCAGGGTTGCCTACAGTCTGAAAACACAGGTGCCCAGGTTATACAGGTCGAGAGGTTAAGGACATGGAATGGAAAAGATACCAATCTGGTGGTAGTCACTATTGAAGGAGAGACAAGGCCTGAAAGACTGACACTCAAAGAGACATCAAAGCCGACAGAGGCATATATCCCTCCGGTGATGCAGTGTTCCAACTGCCAGCAATTCTCACACACAAAGAAAACGTGCAGGAGAGATGCAGTCTGTCGATATTGTGCAGGTGGCCACCTATATCGCGACTGTCCCAAGGCGAAGGAGGACCACAACTACAAAGCAGTAAACTCAAACCGCACCTGTGCAAACTGCCTCGGAAACCACGGGGCTAGATACCGAGGCTGCCCGAGGTTCCAGGAGACAAAGTGCATCATGAAGGAGGCAGTTTCCAAAAACACCCCCTTCAAGGAGGCAAAACATGGAGTGGCGGCGGATGTTGCAGAAAAACAACGCACGATTGACAGACGTCAGTTACACCAGCTGACCGCTGAAGTCAAACAATTGAAAATGAGACTGCAGATCGAAAACAGAAGCAAGCAGGCCCCCGAAGAACCAATCGACAGTGGAGAAGATGCAATAGATATGCAGAACATAAAACACATGATGGAAGAAATGAAAAGAATCCAACAGCAAGTAGAAACAGATGTCAAGAAGCTGACAGAGCTGACAGAAGAAAACACAAAAATACTCAAAAGAATAGAAGCAGAAAGAATAGCCATTGAGGAAATATCATCAAACGGCACGCGAGAAACTAAAACGAACAACCAAACAGTAGAAGAAATCATCGAAGAAACGCTAGAACAGCTAATACCAACGATAATTGAAAAAGCACTGTCACAGATACAAGAGAGTAGGAAGACAAAAGCAACAGAAACTAGGAGCGTAGAAAAGCACAAAACCAAACAAGCCAGATAGTGAAGCAGGACATAAAAAACACCATGAACGCGACACGGCACCACAAACGGACAAAGAGGCATCCAGACAGCCAGCTAGTGGTCCTTTTCAGGACCAATCACCTCCAGGACTACGAACGAGATACCAGCGAAGACGATAACACCCTATATACCCCAATATAACCGTTTATAACCCTTCAATGGGTTTTGGTTGAACAGAGTATCACAGCCAAATAATCAGACGAAAGGAAAAAAAAAAAAAAAATTAAAGAACATACGAGAATTTAAACGTATTTCCAATCGCCCACAAGTCTATACAGAACATGCTATGATAGTTTAAACAGATTTACAGTAGCCCACTAATCTACACAGAACAGTCTTTGATAACTGAAATAAGTCTTCATTCGTCCACTAGTCTATAAAGAACATTCTATGCTCACTTCTCAAATAATTTATCGCTGTATAAAAAACGGAACTGATTTCTTCAAGATCATTACATTCCTCAATACTTGGTTGTTGTTGTTGTTGTTTTTTATTCTGTTTTTGATGACATTTAAAACATATCCATTTTTATGACACCATCACGACTTTAACTTGAACTGAAATCTCTATGTAAATTGGGCTTTACGTTTAATTCTCTTAATTTTAAATAGACTATTGAAAATCACTAATATTTCAAAAGCAAGAAATGTGACTACGTAGTTTGGCCAAATACTATGTGTGTATGTTCGAAATTCATCTTCGCCAGTCTGATAAAGAGTTTAATAAACTTTTGGTTATTTAGTCGTTGTATGCCAACACACACCGGGAGGGGGGGGGGGGGGGGGGGGGGGGGGGGGGGGTGTGAAATGGCGAAATCTAATTTCTCTCCAAACCTAAAGTACGAAAACATAAAAGCTGTACTAATTCTTTCGATGAAACGTCCAATCTGGCAACAAAAATTGGAATATTCTTTGTCTTTTCTGTTTCTAGTCCTGAGCCTAGAAGAAAGCCAAAAACAGTCTGCAGCCATGACAGTGGGTGATACTGTAAGATAATTGAAATCCGTTTTTGGCCTGGCAACTTATGTCAACACAATTTATAAATCTATGACGTCTGCGGCTGATTGAGGTTGCGAAGGTCGACTGGCTTTCCCAGGACGTAGATGGTCTTTGGCTACACAAGTTTCTAAATCCTTTCAAGACATTCAGTGGCAGGATTTAAATTATGCTTTGCCGTTTCTAGTGATGTGAGTGGACTTTGTAGCAATGTTGTTTGCGGTGTTTATAACTTAATTATACAGTTTTTCCAACCGCCCAGGCCCAGAACACGATGTTTATCGAAGAAGGGAATAAATATTGGGCCTCATAAACGCTCACAAAAAAATAAATAAAATAAAATGATATCTTGACTTTTGTTTTGGAAATAAACATAGCCGCTTGCAAAACATAATGCTATTTCTGACAAAAGAAATGCTGCAGCAGAAATTGGGGTCCAGCCAGATTTAATAAGCAGACGTGATCATTCTCGATGTTAACTGGTTAAGGTCTCGTGCTGAAATTTGTTAGAGCTGACTGGGAATATTAAACGGACGTTTAATTAGTTCGTGATAAGAAATTCCCGCTACATGATCTTGCGTCCGATTTTTTCAGTTCACTGGCACCCGTCAGTTGAGACAACAAATAGTAGTCACTTTTACCACATCGCTTGAAAGACTGTATATTCCGAAGATTTCGCATCATAGTTGGAACATTATCCAGAAATCGCCCACACTAACATGTGTTTATAGAGATAGATTTTGAATAGCATTATGTGATTGAAAAGTGTACCCTAGAGATTGGAAGTAGAGGCGTGCACTCATGTTTGTAAGAAACCTTCTTCATTTCATATCGTTGACGCTGTTCTTGATTCGGAGGTCCTATATTTTTTAATTACTCTTCAGGTCACAATGAAGCACAGTTCTGCAACAAACACACGCCAAGTCTTCATGTCCTGTACTTATAGTTAAATGTGTTGTGTATCCTCATCATGCCCATGTCTAATTACCTTCTCCATTTGTGTTTTGATCCCATTCTATTTCCCTTACTCTGGGGATTCCAGACCAGGTATTGTCATGCAATACTATCAACGGATTTTGGGGCTAGATATGAGAGATTGAAAAGGAGAACCACTGCACTCTGCAAAAATATTTAAGCGACGGCGACGATGGAGGGTAGTGAAAAGGGCTTGATGGTTCATAGTGTAAAACAAATTGCAACAGACTTCACAAATGAAAGAGCGTACACAGTGGTTAGTTTCCTTGCTTAAGTAGATTCCTAACTGTTAGCACTGGGGGACGGTTTCTTGGACTGGTCACTCTCAGTACTAATATTGAAGTTTTATCCATTCTAATTTTTGAAGGTACTACTAGTGTTGTGGCCTGTCCTATAATTGAATCTTTAGTAGTACTCCTTATTTCTGGCTGTCTGTGATCTCTCCTGGTGAAGATAAGGAAATACAGAGCGAAAATCTTAGACAGTGCTAGGTTTTAAGGTTGAATTTTTGCCCCTGCATAAATGGCGCTTCGTGAGGTTCAGTTGGGTGAGACACAATCACAATTTAGTTTACTATTCTAATCTTAACCAATCCAAAAGGTAAGGAGTCTATTTGGTTTTAGACGTTACCCCCAATCCCCTCATCGAAACATTACTACATGATAATATAATGCATTGCCCCTTAATCGTTACATTTACCAAAATCATTATATCACTGGCCTGTCCTTGATTGTTACTTCTAATAAATCTCTTACAAGATTTTTATAATCCCTTAGGTGTTTATGACAACCAGCCATCTGTATGAAGCGATTATATCATTTCCTCGTGTTCCAATACACAAGATTGTTAATTCACAGCAACCTGAGGATGGATTGCGTTTTAGCACGTTGCTTCCACGCTATCTCTTTAACGGCAATATATTTTTACCACTATCAGACACATTTACAGTCTGATCGGAAGCTTAATACGCCTCTGTTGCTGGCGATTAATCAAACAAGTCAAGGTGACTTTGTTCCATCTGGCTAGGGATGTCTAATCACGCGAACAAAGGATCGCATGTCATGTGCAATCGTGCCTAATCGTGTGGGGTATGACGGAGGAGGTCAACCAAGAATAAGAGACTATCGCAGGATGAAGGCGAAATGAAAGATAATGAGCGGATGGAAGAAAAAATAATGGCACAGTACAAGGAAGCAAGGGTGGTCACAGGAAAATATAAAGACTGAATATATGACACCTCACGTTAATAAATGGAACTTTATAAAGATGAGGAAAATAACTATCCTTTACATTGAAATCAAATATAAAAATGATCACCATATCTTCATTGTCTGGAACAGTGGCGAACAGTGTCTCAGAAGGCTGTGTGTAGTGTTCCCCGAAACGGGGGTCTCCCAGCTCGGGTTATGGGATAGAGATGCATGTGTCGTTCGAATGACGTTCTTGGGCAGGTCGATGATGTCGATCCTAGAATTGTCTACGGACATGAAGTATGCCATATATATCTATGGGCATGAGGTATAACGTATATATTTATGTTCTAATGCCAGATTGTAGAGGCTGTCACCGTTCCTCTAAATCCACCAGCTTCAGAGACATGCTGCAAGGTCAACAGCTTGACCTCCTTACTCCAGAGCCCAGTCTCGCGCCCCGCCGAGGCATCGTCTCGTGGATGCGCTCCCATAGTCAGCAATGACTGAATGGGATACTTCTTGTTGTTGTTATAATTATTATTAATTTTGCTTCCTATAAAGCATAGAGCAATCACTGCAGCTGGCCCCATGGAGCGGCACCGGCAAGTCACTCTGGAATAACCACGTAAACTAGTGTATTTATGGTAAATTATGAATCGTACACCAGTAATTCTGCTATAGCTTTATGATTAATGTCCCGAACGGAAACATTCTTATTGCAATTTGAACAGCAACTACAAGTACAATTAATTGGGGCAGTGGAAAATCATTATCTTTGATTTTTGACGAGGAAAGCCTGATTTTGTCGGAAAAATTGCACAACTGCTTTGAAATCCCATGAAAGTTACAAGTAGAAAAGTGAACTCAGCCGCGGACCTCCGAGAAGGAAAGGGTTAGATCTAGATTGGATGTATAAGCCCGCTCAGATTCAATTCTGGACTCTCAAAATTTAATAACTGAAAAGACGTCCAGCGGACTGACACACGCTTGTCGAAGCCACATATACACAACACATAGCTGAGAAAAGCAAAGCTGACCTGCTTGTGAGAAGATTTGCTTAAAGTGATAAGTTCGTGAAGAGTTCGTTTTCTTCTTCTTCCTCTTCTTCCACTGCTTCTTCGCTTCCTTAGATCCTTCGTTCTATGTAATATCTTTAAAAGGAAACCATTCGTAATAATGTTTCTCAATGATATGTTAAACTTACATTAATAATTGGGTTATGTGTATTCTGGTGATGTAAATTTCTGTAATTTTTAATCTTAATGTTAGCATTGACTTTGAATTACCGCTGATATCTTAATCATGGTACTTTAAACCCTGTGCTGGTAACTGAAATTGATTTCCAAACTGAACATAACCTGAACAGCATGAAGCAGCTAGAAGTCCTCGTCAGGACTGCGAGATACTAGATATAAGAGCTTACAGTCCTTTTCAGGGCTTAACTTTTAAATGCTGGATGCCAAAGAGTTCGTTTTTTTCTTCTTCCCCTTCTTTTCCTTCCCCTGCTTCTTCGCTTCCTTAGATCCTTCGTTTTATTATACATTTTGTTGATGTAATATCTTTAAAGGAAAACCATTTTTGGCACGACTTAGGGAAGTACTCAAAACAGAATTCAGAAAAATGTGCAAATGGTATCTATAGTCTAACGATGTATTTTATTCTTGTATGACGTACTTCTTTGATTGGCATGATCATAGCTTCATGGACTGTGTTGTCTAAAAGATGATTCTGATCAATAGTGGCCCATAATCATCGGAGGATCGTCTTGACGATAGGAAACAGATTCCATAATCTGCGTATATGTTTCAGGTTCTTATCCGAGTCACAAAAAAAGCTTCTGATATGAAGCATAAAAGACTGCAGTGTGTGACTCAAGGACCACCTCTGTAAATTCGCCAGATAGTAGCAAGATGGCTACCTGTCTAGGTGATTTACGTATCTTGGGCATCAATACATGATGTGTGACGAGAAGTGTCGGCAATGAAAGGACCTGAGTTAGATAAGGTCTAATTTCCTTCAAGAAACAAGACCCAGAAGTCACCAACTGCCAGAAATGATGAACAAAGACATTAATATTTTATAATTTTCCAATTTGAGTAAATACTTATTTGCAATCTTTACCAAACTTTTATTTTAATTAATAAATGTACACATACATAGGTATTTTATAAACCGCGGTTGATTGATTTTATTTACATTCTAGTTTCTGTTTGAAATTGTGTTATTGTGTGAAAATAAGAGAATTACTTAATTTTTAAATGGGTAGGGATAATTAACGAGCTGCATTTCACACCAACTATTACCAGAGACATCCTTGGGGCATAGGATAGGTCTAGCGAGACGGTGACCTACTTGACAGCTCTTATTTACAGTTACCATCTAGGACTGTGCAGTTAATTACCTGAACTTCATGTGCCATTCCTACCACTAGTTCACCAGTTTTCTTCTCCTTTCTGGGAACTATATATATTTTTCTATCTAACATCCATCTCGTCACAACCCCTTTGCAGGTAGCCTGTACCAAAGCTTGAATGTTCTCTTGCAACAATTTGTTTGACATGACCAGGTTGCTAGCCCCATGTACGATCTCACATGACATGCCTGATGGTACAGTAGTCATATTCTTTATTTGTTTTCCCAGAGACCCCCTGGGACTACACGGGGCAAGACCAAAATAACGAAATGCAATAATTGGCCAGGATAAATCAAAGTTTTCAATTAAAAGTTTCAATATATGTAACAGTCCTGACCGTGCCAGGCGTAATTATTAATGAGTCCTGGTTGTAATCGTGACCAAGCCAGAACGCGTGTCACTCATTAAGCTACACACGCAAACCTGCAGTTAGCAGTCTCTCGCGTGCAAGTGTGAATTTCAGAACTGTTTTTAGGAAACTGATTTAACGTGATGCATTGTCAGTTGAGAGTAGGAGGACATAAGTTGTTCCGTACTTCATCATCATCAAGTACCATGTTTGGTGGCGTAGGTGATCATGTTTCTCCACAACTTCATCTCTACAGTACTGTTAATTAATGTTGTTGTTGACTTCTTTCCAGTTTTTGATGTCAAAATCTTCTCTCTTTGTCGTGCTCTATCTCCATTTCTCTTCTATCTTTCCTGTTATCATGGCATACTCCAGTTTTCTTATTCTCATAAAATGCTAAAATAAAGTGAATAGCCTCTTTCTAACCTGAGGAATAAGCTCCCTTTGCGCATTGGCCTCTTTCATGACATCATCATTACTCATTTAACCTGTAAACGATATTTTAAATTCTTCTGTAGGTACCACATCTCTGTGGTACCTAGTGCTCTTCCTTTTTAAGTTTTCTTAATATAATAGTTTTCTACTTGTATTGTCTGTTAGTATAATATTTATATAATTACACTGCTGAAAACGTAATAACCATGTTAGCGGGAAAGTACGCTAGAAAGTTTGTTGTATTGCATTACTGTGTATTTTCAGACCCAATTACTGTGAATTCTTATCAATTATTTTACTTTTATCTTCCACAGAAACAACCGCGAGAAGGGCACGTGATTGCTTTTGCATGCTTCCTGCAAGGGAAGCAGCTGTAAAAGTTGCTCCATGCTCCAGAGGTAGCTAAAGGGAGAAAATGATGATGATGATTCGTGTTAACAATCATGTTGTTGTTGTTTAACTAGGGCTGCTGAATTTCTCACTCTTTTGCAGCCAATACTAATGTTAAGGATAGATCTAGGGATAAAATAATGTAGCATGTTACTTACACTTACACATGCCCATTTTATGTGAGGAATTGTGTTCGCCTGTAGTCAAACTACTTTTTGCACGAAGCGTTCACCCGTGGTGAGCGACAGTCAACTAGTGACGTTTTTTTCGTCACATGTCGTGGGGTCAGTGTGTTGTTTATTTGGGCCGTTCGTATTCGTTCACTGGTTTGAAGTGGACGTGATTTCTTCTAAGCTCCAGGATTTTATGGAGAGTGTGTTTTTCCTAACTGGGACATTAAATGTATTTTTCAAAGGCCGCCACCTTGTTAAGAATGTTCTAGATGGGGAAGGAAACTTATTGAGAAGTCTTGCACAACCCCTTTTGATATTTTTCGTAAGGAGTATCTCAAAGATATTGAGGTAACTGAGTTTAGGTCGCCATCATCAGTTTATTCGCCACATTACTTGGGTACCGGGAATATTGCCCTACCTGTTAGTACACGGCCAGGATTGATGAGAGATTTAATGATATCTCTCAAAATATTTACTTTTACTATTAACAATGGAGATGAAGAAAACCTATTGATTGAGGCTCGTTATTGACTGTCGTAATTGCTTATCGCATTTACATGTTTTCCTGCCATATACTATGCCATGTATATATCTTGATGGATGTCTCCTTGTGATTGAACGTACAATAAATGTCAACCATGTTTTCCCGTGGACCTGTTCACCTGCCGGCTTGTGTTGTATATGCTGACCATAATGTCCTGTACGAAAGCCTGCAATCATTCGCGTATCCTGCATGATCCTTTATATTTATTTCAGCGTAACAACCAAGTTGAAGACTCCTTGGTATTATCTACACTGTAGATCTAGTTTTTTCCTGTGGCTTTTGTGCCATCCTGAAATGTGCTGAGTTGAAGTCATGAGCACCAGTTTCTCCAGCTTGGCTTGCATTGAAAGGATCATCACATCTGATCCCAACCTAGGCGTAAGAAGCGCGTGGCATACTATACATTCTCCGCCCATCCAAGGGAGCTCTCCAACTATGTAGAGCGAAATTATTGTGCTCTGGTTCTGGGCTCTCCCAATTTATTGTCATCCTGCACAGAGCCACTTTTCAGTTCCCCCTGCCTATCACTGGGTCCATAGTGAGATCCTCCTGCAGGAAGTCAACCAGGTCAAAGTCAAAGAATTAAATATGGGACTCAAGTGACTTCTTCAAGCTTAGTGTGCTATGCTGGGTTCTCAACATGTTTCACCACAGGGGGAATCCCTGGAAGTGTGTGGATGATTTCAACAGTCAGTGAGAATGTACTTGTAATTAGCATCACATGTGACAGTACGGACTGTTACGTCGGATTAACACTAAGATGCTGCCACTTAATTATAATTAGGGTAAGAATACTTAGCAAGATTAAACACTAAGTATTTGAGCGTGTCTAGTTAGCGTAATAACACTAGTCACAAATCCTATGAGTGATTTAATTAAAGGTTAAGAAATGACGTCATCGAACTTGGGGTAGAATTGCTCAGTAGCTAGGACGGAAGTGATGGTTTGAGAGAAGGGAGTTAAGTGAGTTGGTTTTAGGCACGAGACGAGCGAGGCAGTGATTTTGGGGTTTGGACCATCTTGTAAGTTCGATGGCTGTGTGTTATTTCTTGGGATGACTGGTTTGTATACCACAGAAGCACATGTATTTATGAACTATTATGAAGTTGTCAGAGGTTACAGACACTTAATAAAGGTGTTCATTCATATTTAATCCAGCTTGAACTTATTTCCTGAACGTCAGTAGGAAGTGTCGTTTGTTTACATCAGGTAAAAGAGAAAAGAATGTTACCATATTTTCGACGATCATGCAGCCTAAAACATAAACACAGTTACGAGTCTCCAAAAGAACCACCTGGGTTATGTTCCAATTCCTATTCTGTAATCACCACCTCTGGCAGTCGCCAGTAAAACAACAGATGAACATTGACAAAAGATTCCACCCCATTCTCACCCTGTCACACTAGACTTGATTTGTCACCGTGACCAAGCCCGGTCACATCTAACTTGATTTGGTGCCGTTCCCGTCCACTCCCCCGGCCACACACAGACAGAAGTTCTCTTCCACATTTGTATATTGTAGCATTGTGCTTAGCTGGTGGTCATATCAGGATGACTCCAGATATGGCTCCATGCATAACAATCATATAAAAACTTAAATTTCATGTGAAGTATTCTTCTTAGCAATCGTATAAAAATAAAAATTCTAGTGAATTTCTTTAGTTAGCAATCATTAAATAATAATAATAATAAAAATTTTACTGAAGTTTTTAGTTAGCAATCATTAAAAAAAAAATAAGAAGATGAAGAATTCTAGTGAAGTTCTCTTGTCAAGAAATAATGAACATTTAAGAAAAAAATAGTAATCACATAAACTTGGCGAAATTCTAGCTTAACATTCTTTTAGCAATAGTATAGAAACTATCCATCACGTGAAGATGTTCTGAAAGAGACGAACACATTCCGAAAATATCTTTGCTGAAATCTGCCAGGGACAACGGAATTTCATTTGGCAATTTGAAATAATAAAAACTAAAATCACTTAGTAAGAAGAGGTACAATTTTACGAAAGAAAAACAGAAGGCTATATGAGCAGAAAGTATTGGACTGTGCAATAGCATGACACATGAATATTAGCTTCGGAACTGCTAAAGAACATGAACCTAGAGTGTCGGAGAAACATGTTCTCATACGCTTGTCAGAACTACATTTAATGATGATGATGATTGTTATGGTAATAAAGGAAGTTGATAAATAGTACACACATAGTGGTATGTTTCAGACACTCGTAAGAAATAAAGGAAAAAATAGACGGGATAAAAATTTGAGGGACCTCCTAGTCCACAGCCGTTTGAAAACTGTCGACGATAGCCATTTTGGTACCCAGCCATGTAACCGGACACGATGCAAGACATGCCAGTATGTAATCCATTTTCGCTCCAACATGTGACACTATCAGGGAGTATTTGTCTCTTATTCCTATAGTTTCATGTTCTCCACTTAATGATCACTTTCTTTCCCTTCTGTCTTGTGTTTGTATGTCCCTGACGAAGGCCTTGTGGACGCAACGTAGGTTTCCTTGTCCTTTCTCTTAGTAAGACGTATTACTTTTTGTGTGTTTTTTTTTCCATTTTACCCCCGTCTTACGGCAGTTCTCCTCATATACTCGTAAGAAATAAAAAAGTAGAAAACTAGACAACAGAGAAACAACAGAAGTGAGAGACTTACCGGAGAATCGAACCCAGGACCTTCCGAACGGCACCAACGCCCGGCTACGGAAGCGACATACCTTTATGTGTGTAATATTTATTTATTTACTGTTTACAGGCCTCGGGTTTCCTCTCTTAATGTGTTTAAATATGTTCATAAAGGAAGTTGTAGGGAGTGATCATTTATCGCGAAAAAACATCACATTCCTCTTTACGACAAGAGTAAATGCAATGAAAGAGCATAATACTAACAATTAAATTGTAGAAAAATTAAAGGATTATTAAAGAATCACGAATGCTCTAACACTTCTGTAAAAAAAAGTCTTCATCAGGGCACAACAAACACGGTAAAGTAAATAGGGACAGAAAAGTGATGAAAACAAAATAGAAAAGTAAATAGAATTTATCTTTTCAAGGTACTCGGCGATACGATATAACAAGAAAGCAACGTGCAATAAAATCGTCTTTTTTCTCTCTATGTCGAACTGTTATATTCTACCCAAAAAAAAAAAAAAAAATTTTTTTATTTATTTATGTTTTTTTTTGTTTTTTTTTTGTTAAATTTTTAAACGTTAGCTTAGTGACCATTTTCAAGACCATCACGATTTTGACAAGTCATTCAGTTCATCCACAAGCGAGATATCTAAAATCAAATTTGATCAAAGTTATGCCTTGTTCAGCGTATCTGAAAGTGTAAGATAAGAAACATGAACTTTAAAAAAAAAAAATCCACTAATTAAAAAAAAAAAAAAAACAGCAAGAAACACTTTGTGAGATACCACTACTACCACATTTCCATAAATACACTGTTAACATTCTTAAAAATATACACCGCCTTATTTTGACACCAATACACAAGGACAAAACAACACAATTAGCCTACACCGGCGGCTTACTATTAGGTTCTACAAAACTAATAAGATTTCACAGCCCTGTTTGTTAACCCGCATAGGTCATTTACTTTCCTGGAAGCTGTCTGCTCGAACAGGGAAGTGCCTGTCCATCTTGGATACCGCTAGTACTAGAGAGAGGTCACTCGGGCTTTCGGGCTGTTTCCTGGAGACAAGATGACAATTGCCACGTCTGACAGCGCTAAAGGGTCCCTCCATTATGAGAGTGTTTGACCAAAATATTGGCCTAATCGGCCTCGCTGCCCGGACAAATTCCATTTGTAGGCAGAAAATCAGGTCTGACGTGTGTACAATTGCTTAAGTATGCTTAAGTCCTGTTTCGATTACCGCGCATGCGTGGTTCTCCTCCATATCTTTTTCCATAGAAAAGCTTCGATTGTCCCATCCATCGGCCATCTTGCTACCGGCTCAAGTGGAAAATTTGTCCTAACGAGGGCTCTTGGAGAACATTCCAGAATAAAATAAGGCAGAAGCAAGTCAATGATGATGCTAGCGATGTCTCCAGAACTTAACTACATTTCCCGGGCAAGCGAGATTCCCCAAATTAAAGCAAGTTGCAACCGATAGTGATGTGCTTCGGAAAGGGCAGACTCGTGACACGAAAAATACTAAGTCTCGGGGAAAAAAATCCATAACGGCTTCATGCCATTTTTTTTTTCTCAATAGGAATTGTTCGAAACAGACCCGCCTGATGTCCCTTATCTTTGAGACTTCACGACGAATATTGAGAAAATTCTTCAAGAATTGTCACCACTTAAAGTTTCCAGCGTCTGGCAAAAGCACGAAAAACCAATCGGGTTCCATACGTGGAGAAACTGCTAAGTGAATCCGCGAGCTATCCCAAGAGGCAGAGCGTGTTACCTCGTCAATGGTGATCGCCACTTTCCTCCCACACCAGGGTTAATCACGCTAAAGAAACGGTTACTTATCTGTTATTTAGCCAATTTGATCATTTGTAAGGTAAATGGAAAGTGAAGGTGTGTGCGGAATTACAATGTGTTAAAAGTGTAATAAAACTTATGTAGAGTACATTTCGTTGAAAACCCGTCATCACATCTGCTGCATGTCATATTGACTGCGCTGTTCCTCTTGAGACCATTTCAGTTCTTTTCATTCCATTTCACCGTCATTGAATCTTTGTAGTCAAATTAAAATATAAAAAAAAATCTCTCGCACATACAAACAAAAGACAATTCCAAATAAAAATTATATGTCATCGTCCTCGAACCTTTATTTAAGGCCGTATTCACTTGAACGACTAAAGCGGCCAAAGTATCAAAAGTTATTTTGGCGAAATGGAACATAGGTTACCTTTCAAATACTTTCGATCCCATAAGACTATTAATTGTGATCTTTTCTTACCTAAATCTATGTATGCGGTATTGTACAGATCTGTTTAACTACATTATTTTAATGACTTTATTCATATTCTACTATTATGTTCAATTCTAAGTTGGAGACCCGCGAGAATTTTGCGAGGAAATCTGTGTAACGTATAGGGGAAACATACAGAAAATGTCACGTAAAGGTGGAGTTTGCGTGTCCTTTCTATGAGTGTTCAATTTCGTTTTTTTAGGTGCAATGTGCAACTGTCCCCAAAATGTTGGTTATAATTTGTTCGTTTCACCTGTTACATTTCACTTTGAAAATTAGGAGGTGTAATATACCAGATCAGCGGCCATCTTCGCTTCGAAGGATAGCTGCAGTAGATCTCCAGCGTCTTCTATCTCTTGTCTTGGTGATACACTCTGAAAGGCCTCTTACCGCCCATTCTTTGATTTTATCTTCCCACTTAACAATTAATCAGTACCCTTTAGCTCACCAAGGAGCATAGGCCTTCAACTAACCCTCGCCAAGTCCTCCTGGCACGTGCCATCAGCTCAAGTTCTTTCCACATTTACTCACTATGTTCAACTGTGTCTTCAGTTCTCTCATCCATGTATTTTTTGGTCTACCTCTGTTTCTCTTACCAAGGGGGTTCCAGACCAAGGATTGCCTTGTAATACTATCAGCATGTTTCCTCAATGATTGTTTTTTTTCCATCAACAGCGTCTTCTTCTCATCTCTTATTCTACTGGCACTTGTCTAGTTCTTGTCATCAGTTCCACATTAGTGAATCATACCATTTCAGTCCTTCTATTCTACGCAAGAACCCATTTATGAAAGTCTGTAGCTTTTTGCTTGTTATTGTTGTTGCTTTTTTTTCTCTGTGTTTCAGAGCCTTATAATAGGACTGACTTGACATTTGAGTTGAAGATTCTTATTTTAGTGTTGGACTTGATTTCTCTTGATCTCCATATGTTTCCCAATGCAAGGAACGCTCCTCTTGCTCTTTGTATCCTTATTTTGATATCCTCGTCTATCTTTCCAACTTTGGCTATATTGATGCCAAGATATATTTATGATTCTACATCTATCTTCACACTTATAACAGTGTCATTTCTTGCTCGTCTATCTTCACACTTATAACAGTGTCTTGTTCTGGCTCATCTATCTTCACACTTATAACGGGTTGGTGGGGGGGTTGGGGGTGGGGGTTTGTGTTGGTAGGGTGGGTTGGGGGGGTTTGGGGGTTTTTGTCGGGTGTTGGGGGGGTTGGTTTGTTGGGTTGTAAATGGTAAGGGTTTTTGTGTTTGGTAGGGTGGTTCGAGGTCATGGGGTTCTTTTGGGGGGGGGGGGTGAGGTCTTTCGGCTTGGGGTGTTGTTTTTTTTACTCTATTTTTTTTTTACGTCCCACTTTCAGTAAGGGGGCTTGTGAGTAGTATTGGGGGGAGGGGCGGATACTTTGGGGTAAGGAGGTGGGGGGGGGTGGGATATGCCCACCTACACACATGGTATCTTCAAGGAGTTGCTTAAAGGGTGGGGGGGCAGTTGGCGTGATTTTGGGTGTTGTCAGTCTATAGGCCATTCGGGTGGGGGCGGGGATAGTTATCGAGTTACCTGGTGGACAGGGTACTGGAGTGGGTTCAGTTTTTGGTGGTATAGGGTCGTTAAATGGCAACCTGCGCGGTTTGGGGGGTGTTCTGTGGGGAATATATGGTCGACAAGTTATAGGGCGGGTGGTAGGTTGGGTGTTGGTCGGGGGTACACGGGGGATTGGTCCAGGGGGTCTGGGGATTTCGGGTGGTCATTAGGGTGGGGTGGTGGGGGGGAGACGACAGGTTAAGGGTGGTATTAAGTGTCCATACTTCCTAAATTTCTGTCACTTGGATGGCTATCGCCCACTCGTCAGGTTGGATATAACACCCAAGGGGGGGCAAAATACTTTCTGGGGATCGCGCCGGGTCTACATGCACTGGATACGAGGAGTATTAGGTGACGGGGCCCCGGTCTTATTCCATGGATGTGGGGTGGTTTGTCCCCATTCACATGACTGTGGGGTGGTGGGTGGGCTGAAGTGTTAGGGGGGGGGTATCGTTTGTGGTTTTGGGAGGCGGGTGTGTCGGGGGAACAGAGCGATTGTGTTCTTGGGATTTTAGCCAGATGTGTTGCTGCAGGATTCTTCGGTTGGGGTTTTCGTTGAGTGTGGGGGGGTGGGGGTGGTTAGTGAAGGGGGGCCAATGGGGTTTGGTTTGTACCCCAGGTGAGGGGGGTTGGGGGGGGGGTTCAGTGGGGGGGGGGGCTAGGGGGGGAGTTTTCTTAGGCAAAACCATGGACACTTGGGGTTTGAACAGTGTTTCAATTAATTGCTCGTTAAACCTTGAAGTTCACACTAGACAGTTGTCTCAAACGCAGGGATTGCCGTGGCGTTGAGGTTCTATTGGTATCACTTATATCATAAAAAGGGCCTTGTGGGGGTGCTCCATTTGCAGGGGAATCACATGGTGTTTGGGTTTGGGGGGGCTGGATGTGGGATTTAGGGGGGGGGGAAAAAAAAAAAAAAAAAAAAAAAAAAAAAAGTTGGCTTTTGGGGGGGGGGGTGTTGGTCTGAAAAAAAAAAAAAGGTATATGTTAGTCTAGTGATTATTATAAAAATTCACACCCCAAACCCCCCCCCCCACTAATTTGGGGCTTAACATAGTGAAAGATTGTTGGGATGAATCTGGGGTAAGTGGGTGAGCAAATGTGATTCAAGAATCGTTAGTGAAGGCGGGGGAAAGGGGATTGGGGTTATGGGTGGGAGTAGTTCTTGAGGACAATTTAGAAATTACGGGGGTAGATTCCACTAGACGATAGGGGGTTGAAGATGTGGCACAACATACAACAGTTAATACAGTCTTTTGCTCACATTTCTATTACAATGTGCTTGATTTTATTCTTTGGACGGGGTAACATTATTTGAGTTCATATTCTTGTCGCTATTTTCACACTTTTAACTGTGTCCTTATTCTTTGATCGTACTCGTATCTTGCAGACCTATGGCCAAAGTCGGCCCTTTTAAATGCCATCGGGGTGGATTTGATTACAAAGGGTGAGGGGAAGAGTGAACAGTTCTTGGGATATGGTCCCTGAGGTTCCCACCCCTTTAAAACCATTTTGCTATCTTAATAATTATACAACTGTATATTTTTTATTAATAGTATAAAATAATGTGTTCTACAGGTATAGTTTAAACCCCAGTGTCTGTTTTGTTGGACCCCATCGTTGGGTAGTTGTCTAGTTGGATTACCTATTCTCCAATAAAATAGCCTGGGCCACAATAACTGCCCTCGTTCTTACCTCCAGTATGTAGTAATGTGACCCACTCTTTCTAGTTTAAATTGGTAAAATTGATTAATGAAAAACAATAACATATAGCATAATACACAAAAAGTGCTGATTCGTACTCCAGTTGAGTGCAAATTTTTTCCTACTGCGGGATTTCTTGCAAAACTCGAGTCATTCTAATATGGGGGTAACACAACCCGGTTAGTAGGGAGGGGGGTCAAATGAACTTGCAAAATAAAAGACCCACCCCAGTTCCCTTGAATACCGTGTCCGAGGGGCTGGTGAAATAAATCCAACCGTATCCATACCTTATTAATTTTAATACAACCGACCCAAGGTTATATGGCGTATATGGGGAATCACCATTACGCGCCTCCACCAACCCCTTGCATAAAATTATTTTCAGGTAATGTAAAATTATTATAATATAAAAATTAATTGGCAGGCGCCCCCCGGGATAAACGCAAACCCCCCCCCACTCCCCGTACCCGGTAGTCTCACTTTATGGGGGGGTAGTGCGAAAATAAGCCAAACTCCTGAAACACCGTGCCGACATGTACATTTCTTAATAAAAAATTGCCAAGAAAGAAATGTCGAATTAAGCGGCCCCACATTTTATGCGTTGAGGCTATAAAATCTGTATAAATTCCTTATATTTTGGCACAGCAGTATACAAGCAGGGGGATGGCTCCTTAAACCCACAATATGGGCCTGCGTAAATGGAAAAAACAGGCTTTTATCCTTTCCCCCCCACCCAACCTATCCATGTTAAAAAGCCCCCAACCCGCAGCGGGCACGGGGAAAAACATAATCTATGATTTAACGAAAGTACAAATTAGATCGATAGAATGATCGAAATAGTACTTAAGAATGGTAGATGTATTTTGAAATGAAAGGGAATAAAGGGGGGGTAGGGGGGAAAAGTTATTTGGTATAGTATATTGTTAATATTAATTAATAAATATAATATTGTTAAAAATAAATTATTTTGGTTTTGTGTGTTGTGGAAAGGGAAGAAAAGCATTAACTCTCAAAGGGGATTATGGTAGAAATTGTTTTAATATTTTGCTTCTATTACTTAAGTTATTTGAATCTATTATGATTAATTTTAAATAATCTTATAGAGATTAAAGACCGAAAGAAATTTTTTTTATAGTGTATGACTCTTGAGTAGGCGAAAAAATAATTTTTATTATCCAACATTGTAAATGCAAGGAGAGAATTATCTTCAACTCTTCCCACCCCTGAAGATGATCTACTCTAATATAAGAGTTAAAGAACAAGATCAACAATATGCCAGTCAGATTACACAGTCGCCATAAGAACTAATCTAATGCCTTACGTCAAAAATATGGGATATAAGCCAACGAATTAGTTAAAAAATAATTTATTTATTATAATAAAGTAATTAAGGACACACGTGAGAACGATATAAATATCCAAGATAATTAAAAAGGTACTTCCCGTGAAGCATCGAAGTCCTAACCACTTTTTGTTGCTCGCGAACCGGACCGACGTGCCCGGAAAAGGAAATGAATGCCACAATAACGCGCACGGTAATGCTAAAAACGACTAACGAGGACCAAGCAACAGCAAGATTTCTATACAGTGTCAAAGATGTTCTGGCTTCCATTCTATCTTCACACGGAATCTTGCACTGATGTTCTAGTCTTGGATCATAGCAACACTTCCTTCTGTGGTTTAAAGACCCGTTTTGTTTGTTTATTTTTAAAATGGCAGAACATGAATGACAAACATTTGCTCATCTGATCATCATAAGACAGACAGTGCTTTGAACATGCCTTTCTGTCGGTCAGATTTACTTTTTCAATCTGTCACACGTGCTGCATAGTCAACGTTTAGTCTTGGCAGACATTCTTCATCAGCTATCATCATACATCATCATCATGATCATCATCACCACCAACATTATCATTCATCATGGCACCAATCCCATCATCATATCCCCACTACCGCCACTACTAACATCATCATCATCATCATCCATCAACCACCATCATCATCATTTATCATCATTCCTCGAACATGGGCTTAGTCTCGCATCCTAATGTAGCTATGGCTCAACACGTCTTAACAGACACGTGGTCAGGAAGCCTACATTGCAAAGCACATGTTTCTTGCAGTGGTTATTTCTACAGCAACTCGTGTTACACGATGATGTTCTGCCAGTCTATAACATAACCTGATATTTGTCGCCATAATTATGACAGTCGCCTGAGGAAGCATTAGCCCTGCTTCAATTCCGCTCCTCGTACCAATGGCTCGTCTATCTTCACACTTATAACAGTGTCTTGTTCTGGCTCATCTATCTTCACACTTATAACAGTGTCTTAGTCTTGCCCATCTGTCTTCACACTTATAACAGTGTCTTATTCTGGCTCATCTATCTTCACACTTATAACAGTGTCTTATTCTGGCTCATCTATCTTCATACTTATAACAGTGTCTTATTCTGGCTCATCTATCTTCACACTTATAACAGTGTCTTATTCTTGCTCATCTATCTTCACACTTATAACAGTGTCTTATTCTTGCTCATCTATCTTCACACTTATAACAGTGTCTTATTCTGGCTCATCTATCTTCACACTTATAACAGTGCCTTATTCTTGCTCGTCTATCTTCACACTTATAACAGTGTCTTATTCTGGCTCATCTATCTTCACACTTATAACAGTGCCTTATTCTTGCTCATCTATCTTCACACTTATAACAGTGTCTTATTCTTGCTCGTCTATCTTCACACTTATAACAGTGTCTTATTCTTGCTCGTCTATCTTCACACTTATAACAGTGTCTTATTCTTGCTCGTCTATCTTCACACTTATAACAGTGTCTTATTCTTGCTCGTCTATTTTCACACTTATAACAGTGTCTTATTCTTGCTCGTCTATCTTCACACTTATGACAGTCCAATATATTCTATGTCTAACTTTCATCTCGGTCCTGAATTCTCATCTCGTTTCTATCTTATCTATTATTTCTTTCGTTGTATTCTTCTCTTTCCAATAGACGTGCCTCATTCTCCAAAACGCTTGTTCTATGTCCATGTTTCTACAATTTACAGTGATTTACTCCAGTACATCAATTCCACGTTTATGTTACTCTTCCCTTGAGTGTAAGAAAATACATATTTTTTTAATGCACCTAACATCTGTCAGCCTTGCCTCTCCTTTCTAAATGTATACGATTTATTTCACCTGCTAATAAAATTACTTTATCTAGGTCTGAAGTTCAGACAGTGAGCTATAATTTGCAAGAAAGAACTGAAGCCCTAGAGGCAAGGATATATTGCTGATTGAAATTATATGTGATAGAATCACGAGTCAAGCATTGAAACAAGAAAGAACATTGGAAAACTATGAATGGACAGAAGTACTGAAAGAAAATAAAACAAGAGAACTGTAATAACGTCGAGGAAGTTGAGGGGAACTGCTGTAAGACGTGGAGTACAATGTATGGGTGTGAAAAAAAAATCGAAAAAAGGTGATTCGTCTTACGAAGACAAAAGACAAAGAAAATAGCCAACATTACGGCCACAAGGCCTTCGTCAGGGAAAGAAAAGAAAGTGAAGGCTAGATAGGACACATGAGAACCTAAATAAATATAAAAATTAAAACTAGGTACTTCCCTGAAGGCATCGAAGTCCTACCACTTTTGTTGCTCGCGAACGGACGAGCGTGCCCGGAAAAGGAAATGACTGCCACAATAACGTCGGCACGGTAATGCTAAAAACGACCAACGAGGGACCAAGCCAAACATGCAAGATTTCTATACCGACAAAGTTGGGAGGAAAGCATATAGATTGGCGGGAATCTTGCACTTGATAATTACTGGATCATAGCAACATTCCTTTGTGGTTTTAAAGACCCTTTTGTTTGTTTTTTTTAAAATGCAGAACATGAATGACAAACATTTGCTAATGAAATCATAAGACAGACATGCTTTTGATGCCTTTCTTCGGTGCAGATGTTACTTTTTCAATTGTGCCACGTGCTGCATAGGTCACTTTAGTCTTGGCAGACACGTTCATCATCATCATCAACATCATCATCATGATCATCATCACCACCATCATTATCATCATCATCACCATCATCATCATCATCCCCACTACCGCCACTACTATCATCATCATCATCATCATCATCACCACCATCATCATCATTATCATCATCCTCGTCATCTTTTTCGCTCCTAATGTAGCATGGCTCCACGGCTACAGACAGCGTTGTCGAGGAAGCCTACGTCAAAGCACATGTTCTTGCAGTGGTTATTTCTACAGCAACTCGTGTTACACGATGATGTTGCCAGTGCTATACATAACCTGATATTTGTCGCCTATTATGAGGCGCCTGAGGAAGCATTAGCCCTGTTCTTTCTCGCTCTCGTCAGAGATCCTCCTGGAAGTACATGAGACAGCAGAAACATCGACCACCTTACAGCTCCACGTGGAATATAGACCTTCAACTAATACACACAGTGCCTTCCTGTCCTTCGCTATACGTTCTAAATCTGTCCACGTCATCTTTACTCCCTTCATACCTATGTCTAATTCCCTGTTCCATGGTTTAAAAAAAATATTCCTCTATTTCTCTCACCCTGGGGATTTCAGAACAAGGACCGTCTTGTAGTTCTAGCAACTTATTTTCTTAATGCGCGTCCTTTATAATGCTAGTGTCTTCTCCTAACACCTTCCTCCACTATTATGTGTCTGGTCAGTGGCGTAACCACAATGTACGGGGCCCCTGGACCCAAATTAAGTGGGGTAATCCTTTTATAATGGCATCAATAACTATAAACGCTATGACGTCTAAATACAAAAACACAAAAAGAAAAGTGAATGGATATATGTTGTTATGGTGTTGTTATTAATGCAGTGGCGCTTGGACTCTCGCCCTTCGGCCCAATGCCATGTAGTGATATCTGCATGTTTCCGCAAGTTGTTTTGTTTCTCTGTACAAGGTGTTCCACTTATCTGGCCTCGGAGGAAGGAGCATTTTCCTAATATCATCGAGACAACCACTACTTTCCCGGTCCCAGTCAGTGCTGACGCCCCCGGGACGTGCCCGGTCTACCCATGCGGTAGTTACGCCACTGTGTCTAGTTCTTCCTATCATTTCCTCATCGGTGTTGTCGTACCATTTGAATTCTTTCATTCTGCTCAAGCAGACATTTATGAATGTCTGTATTTTTTCTGGTAGTCATTATTGTTGTTCGCCAGCAGAAACAATAACCGCACCACATTCTACGTAGATTGTAATGGCTGTAAGATAAAGGTAAAGGCTCCCGTCACACGCCCATTGAAGCATTTTGGGAATATGGTGTTGGATCCACATTTTCTTGACCATCGGCACACTAAGGGTGATGTGGTCGTGTTACATGTGGTTATCTTCTTGTAGTTAG